>CAHIKZ030002071.1:0-40000 GCA_903632075.3 Acanthosepion pharaonis | reverse complement strand
GTCATGTGCCATGTAAGTATAAATGACAATAGGAAAACTGTAATAGTTGCTGACGCGTTTCGTCCAATAACATGACTTTCTCGAGGCAAAAACAAAAAAAAAAACGAAATGAATTTCTTTGAACAAAGTAACTTATAATAACAAAACAAAATGACCTTAGCAACTGGAAGAATTTAGAGAACGCTATTTTCATACAGTTAACTGAAAATTACGTTAATTACTGTCACGTGTGGAGATATTGTATGTTGACTTGGGAAACGTGTTTATCTTTTAGGAAGTAACCGGCACGCAGATTTATCTTTTTGTAGGATCTATAACGGCACTTTCAAGTCTTTTACGTCTAAGTGACTTACATTTTTTTTAATTTCTTTAGATCGAAGTTGTGGTTGAAGTAAGACTAATATCATTGATAAATTGTCGTCTATAAGATCATTTTTCTGTTCATAGATATATTTTTTTTTTAAATTGCAGGTTTTCCTTATATATTGCAAGGATAAATTGTTACAGTTTATTACATATATAACGGCATCTTCATAATTATTCTTGTGTTAGATACGTTTTTTTCTTTCTAATCATATCCATAATAATTTTGTGTGTGTGGTTTTCATTATTTTGATATTAGTATTGGATAAATTTCTTTGTTAAGAAGTTAGTAGTTAGTATTGTATATCTGTTTTTATCCAGTTTAGTGTCGTAGTTGTTATTAATGTCAGTATGTTATTTGTGGCTTTATAGTTTGTATGCCTTTCTGTTCGCATTGTGGATGAAATAAGGAGGATTCTAGAGTTTTTTAAGAGGTATTTCTATGTGTATTTTTTCTTCAAGTTAATATATGATGGTTGCAGGGGCTTAGTTCTTTTGTTCTGTTGCAGAGTTGAGAATAGAAAATAATAATAATAATAATAACAACAATAATAATGGATACACATACATGTATATATATATATATATATATATATATATATATATATATATATATATATATATATGTAAATGGCTTTTTTAAGAAGTTAAAAGTATTACATATCTGTTTTATCTAGTTCAGTGTCATTTTTCTGGTTATTAATGTCATCATATTACGTGCAGCTCTATAGTTTGTATGCCTTTCTCTAAGCATTGTGGATGAATTAATGAGGATTCGAGAGTTTTTTTTAAAAGGTATTTCTATGTTTATTTATTCTTCAAGTTAATATAGATGGTTGCAGGGTCTTACTTCTTTTGTTCTATTCCAGAGTTGAGGATACAAATTAAGGATCAAGGGCAGGGGAACGTGCAGTTCACGGAGCCAGTCCCCACTACCTATCCATTTTTAATGGTAGATATCTATTAGTGCAACAATGTGCCTAAAATGTACTGGATGCCTATCATGCATGAACCACATGCGTCATCGTATTTGCAGGGGTACATCCTCTAACTTGTCTGGAAATGAGTTCGAAATAAAGTCCAAGTAGACAGATCCTGTAAGACGTGCTGGGAGAACATATGTATCTACTAGATATTCATCGAAAATTCTAGCCCATACATTAATCGTAAGCTGATGCTGGTGTACCATGGGGATACCAATACCAATCCGCCTACAAATTGTTATTCATTCTATTCCAAATATTGTCTAAATCCGTAAAAAAGACTGAAAAGACAAAGAACGGATTATCAGTTTGTGTAATAAACCATCAGCAATAGTTCTTCCGTGGTGAGTGATCAGAGGGAGAAAGACCCTGCATACGTTGCAAATAAAGCGGCTATGGTAGTTGAATTTCAAGTATGCTACATGCAGTACTATGAGATGCTTGGGCCACGATGGCCTGTAGAATGCGTTCTTATTGATCAGGCGTACGAGCAGATCTCGGTCTTCCTCGATCCATAATTTTTAATGCCACGGATCCTGTCTCAGCATCGCTACGATAAACATCAACAGAAATTAGATGACTCGGCTCCCTTCGGTCTGGGAATGCAATCTGATACAGCCGTGAGGCCTCGCGTTCATTACTATTAACGTGGCGGTATGTAACAAATCACACCAGCCTGCTGACTACATCAATAACTTGCCATTATTAAACGGAACTCTTTTCAGGTACCTCACTACTACACAGTTTAAACGTTGAAGACAGGTTAGCCCCAAACGTATACGAATGACAAATGTAACCTAGTCTACGGGGTAACAAAGCGCCATCTACTCTAAACTTAATTTGTGATGTCAACGAATACTCGTTGTCACTTTCGAAAAATTCGTTGTAGTAGAGACTTTGTAATCGCAGATACAACTATAGTACGCCGTTGAACAATGCTAGTATCAGGCGCCTTCGAATAGGACTCGCACTATTAGTACTTGCTCGATAATACTCGCTTGAATAGCAACCACCGAATTGATCCGAATATAGAATAGTGTAGAGAAGAGAATAGAGAATAGCGGTGCGTGTATTATAGAAAAGAAACTAGAAATACAGATCTGAATAGTAGTAGAGGATAGAATAGAAATAACGATGAATTAGATGAAAAGGTTATACTTACTCTACGGTCACGCGGTCTGCTTACTTCAATAATAGGATCGCCTGTGTTTTCTCAGTGGCGATCTGTATTGAAACTATTTATAATTTCATTGACACTTTTATTTTGTATAACATTTAATAATTCGAAAATAAAGTATTTGATGATATATATATATATATATATATATATATATATATATATATATATATATATATATATATATATTGATCGTGTTTTGTTGTGAGCATCCAGCCCAGTGTTTGTAAAATTATTATAAAATGTAAACATCTTTTAAAAATTGATTGGCGAGTCTGTTTCATGCCTGTATGCATTATTTTTTGATTAAAATAAATTTGCACTTAAGCCGCACCATCAAGGTCCTTATATTTATATTCATATGTGTGTATATATATTAATATATGATAGTATGTGGTCTATATATATATATATATATATATATATATATATATATATATATATATATATATATATATATATATATATTCCTGTGTTGTGTGTGTATGGTTAGCTCATGAAACGTTTGGTTGTCCGTATGGATAATCCCAAGGATGATTTAATCCAGAGAGCTCAATCACAAACTAGAGCAAATATTAATTTAATTTAATTAGAAAACAGATTGTCTTTTTCTAATTAAATTAAATATATATATATATATATATATATATATATATATATATATATATATCAGGTCATCCTATAAGTTCTGTCCGAATTTTAATTTTTTTTAAAATGAACGAAATTTAAAGAGTATTTTATAATGTCTAATGGAGCTGAACATTATTTTTATGTTTAGATGCATTTAAACAGATCAAATTTTATTTCAGAGAACAATAAAATCAAATTTTGTTTGATTAAAACCCTGCTTACATGGAAGTATCCAAGAATCATTTGAGGCACATAATACTTTATGAGTTCAAGAAAGGAAACTCAGAAGCCGAAGATGCTAGAAACATTCACTCAGTTTATGGAGAGGAATGTGTGAATGAAAGAACTTGCATAGGATGGTTTGCAAAATTCAGAGGTGGAGATTTCACCCTTGAAGATGAAGATCGAACCGGACGTCCAGTTGAATTTGATGAAAAGCTTCTTGAAGCAGCCCTTGAAAAAATCCTGCTTTATCAGTTGAGGAATTGGCAGTGGTTCTCAGTTCAAACCATACAACTGTTCATCGTCATCTTCAACAACTTGGAAAAGTTCCTAAACTTGGAAAATGAGTGCCTCATGAATTGTCTGAAAACAACCTCAAATCCCGAGTTGACATCTGCTCTTCTCTCCATTCTCGCCAACTTGTTTCACCTTTTTTGGATAGACTTGTGACTGGCGACGAAAAGTGGATCTTTTATCGAAATGTTAAGCGTCGTAGACTGTGGCTTTGTAAAGGGGAAGGACTCCAGCCACAGCCGAGAATGGAACTTCATGGGAAAAAGGTTCTTCTTTCAATCTGGTGGGATCGCCAAGGAATAATCCACTTTGAATTCTTACCACCTAATACAACAATTAATGCTCAAATATACTGTCAGCAATTAGAGCGTTTGAATCAAGCTTTGAGGAAAAAAAGACCTGCTCTAGTGAATCGAAAAGAGGTGATGTTTCATCGCGACCTCACACAGCAAGAATCACGCCAAAAACGATCGAAGAACTTGGTTGGGAGAAAATTCCTCATCCATCTTATTCTCTCGATCTTGCTCGTTCAGACTACCATTTGTTTCGTAGCTTACACAATCATTTGGAAGAAACAGATTTTGTAACACAGGAAGAGGTTAAAACTGACATTTGTGAGTTCATTGAATCAAAGCCAAAAGAGTTTAACAGTAATGGAATTAGTAAGCTTGTTAATAGATGGAAGGAAGTCATAGATAATCAAGGAAAATACATTGTTGATTGAATCTGTAATTAAATGTAACATTTGGTCACTTGTTTTCTTTATTCAAAATTCAGACAGAACTTATGGGATGACCTGATATATATATATATATATATATATATATATATATATATAATATAAATATATATAATATTATAAATTAACTGATTTAATATATGTTTTTTCGCTACACAGTAATAACCGCGTTTCAAAATCTGAAGCTAAAAACTTCAAATTTAATTATATAATTAAATTAAAAGCATTAGTTCCGTTTCATCTTCATGCGAATTTTGGAATAACTTTTTTCAAAAATTTACTTAGTTTCAAACGCACATATAAATTCATAATTTCCTATTTCCAACGATACAGAGAAATCCAATCATTCAGACAGGGTCGGTAGCGTGTTCATTTTTATTAACTATTGTTGTATCATTTATGAGTTACGTTTGAAGAAGAGGTTAAGTTAAAGGAGGGTACGGGTGTATTTTTCAATGAATTCTGACATTCGTTAAATTTATGTTGTCTGGGTTTTTTTTTATTAACTGCAAAATGTTAATTTATAATATTTATGCTCTGTAAATTTACATTGAGCACTGTCTTGTAAAAATAAAAATTATCAATAAGAACACTGTATTATATATCTTACTGTTCTTTTTTTATATATATATATATATATATATATATATATATATATATATATATATATATATAGTCCTCAATATCGGAGCAAACGCTTTTATAGCTATAACAGATGGGAAGCACCACTGCAACGTGACTGTCAAATTCGCGCCACACTAATTGCCACGACACAGCTACCATTGCCTCTGTGCACATCTCTGGAATTAAAAAAGAAGGTGTGAAGAAAGTATATCGTCTTTCTCAATTATTCTGTTTAGGGATAATGCTTAAGTTTTTTATAAGGTCATGACCTCTACTTTATACTGGTGGGTGATTGAAGCCAGTGTGGACATAAATAAGCAAATGTTATTCATATTAGATTGCTAATTTATTTATTTAAAATTTTCTATATTTGTTTTATTTTATATTTTTTCCTTGATTCTATGTTTTGAGATTTTGAATTGTATTTATTCGATTTTATTTGAGGATTTTCGCCATGATGTGATTGTAAGTATAGTAGCAGGATTTTTCCCCCTGTTTACACTTGAAAATGAACTCTGATCTTATGTGGGGGACTTTGTTTTTTATCATTATTTTAACCTGTCGGCATCGTTTTAAGGTGTGGTTATTAGCAGGTACTATTTATCTTATTTTTACGCAGTCGCATGAACACATTTATAGATATTTCTAAAATATATAGTTTTTTATTATTTTTAATCAAAATGTGTTATTTTTAATAGAAACCCAACACTGAGTAGACGCCATGTTTTATTTTATTTTAATAATGGATGAAATAGCTATCGGCCTAAGCACTTGATTAAACTTCATAAAGACAATATACTCTTTCGCGTTCCTCTTTGTAGAAGAAACCACTGTCAGGTTATGGGTATTTTTGGCCTTTCGGCCATGAAGATTATCACAACTCTACAAGTTTCTGTTTTCCCTTTCAAGGTATGCACAGCTCTTCTCGAAATCTTGATGTGCTCGATTGCGTATGCAAAGAAGCTTAACAAAGCAAATTCTAAAACTTAATGCATTTTATTTTTATCTCAACATTTTCTGTTACATCATACAGTATGTTTAGTGAATACTAGCAACCTTAGATATTCTGCTTTTAAGCAGAGTGTATGACACTTACAGGCCTGCGAATTCAAGAAGACTTAATGTTGAAACTTGACTAATGCATGGAATAATAATACAACACAAAATGTATTGAAACAAGAAAGTGTACACAATATTTACATAGATTCTTTTGTATATTCTTGGGAAGACCGTTCCTGGAGAATGTGTTGACTTAGTCGCAGTCGGGCAGAGTCTCTGGATTGAATCTCTTGATTCCTCTCTCTTCTCTTCGCGGTACCAACCATATTTATATGGTCGGTACTCCACTATGCAAATTAGGTGGATCCTACCACAACACTTAAGAAAAAAAATCCGGATACTGCTGTTTACCTTCTTCTTCTTCTGAGGTATATATATATATATATATATATATATATATATATATATATATATATATATGTGTGTGTGTGTGTGTGTGTGTGTGTGTGTAATATATTATATATATTAATATTCATATATTATCTGGAAAATATTGAAAAAAGCACCTGCCTACAGCAACATTACAAAGAATGCCTACTTTGCCTACACGAGAAGATAGCAACAATATCTCATACCGCGCAAAAGAATTTACTAAACAAAAGATCAGAGATAATTTCCCAATGTAGTCATGAGAACAAATACCTATTATCAGAGTTTATACCAAACAGATAAAAAACAAAAAAAAACAACCACTCTTTAGTTCAAGCTAACATCTCAATAATTACATTTATCGCTATCATTCCACCAACATTACTAATCTAATATTACCACCAATCACCTAACACCATGACTACAACATCACATCTACTATTACCATATCAATTCACTATAATTATTAACGTAAATTACTCCCCCTCCCCACAGCATATTTAATACCACCAAATAAAAACCAGTAAGGATTACGAACTGCAATTTCTACCAGTTACATATACGCAATCATCAAAAACAAACAAATAACCAGCTTTAAAATAATAACAAATAATTAAAAAATTAAAAATAATTGCAATTTTCACCTATCATAATTTTACACAGACCCCACCACACGTATATACGTGCGTACGAGGGAATATTATTCAGCGAAAGAATAGAAAAATGGTCTGATTGTTGACATGTATTCATTCACGAGAAATATTCGCTACACATCCCATCTTTGAATTTCAGCAACCAAATGCGTATGTATGTAGACAACAGCACACATATACATACATATGTCAAGTCCCATACTGTCTACATATGTTTATGTTTGTATGAGTTGGTTTTACTAGGATACAATAATTAATAATTTGTTAATTTACTAATTAGTACAATAATTTTTCATAAATATTTGGAGAAAAACTATTTGCGAGAACCATAAAGAAATCACAATGCCAAACACTTCAAAATGATGTAAGTCGGCTCCAGAAAGAAAAATTTGCGCATGACCAGTTGTATGCTGCATGTTCAAGAGGAAGAAATCATAATAATTTTTTTCTTCACTATTAAAAAGGAAAAAAAAAACATTTCTTAAAAAATATTTTTGTCATGAAATCCTCTGAATAAGAAATTATTAAACTGCGAAGTAGGGTTTTGTCAAAGTATTTTTCAAAAAAAAATAAAAATAATAATAATAATAATAAAAATCAGCTTATTCAGTTTTCATCGATTGGTTTGCGAAATTGTGCGAAATGTAGAGTTTGTAAATCTTGACAAAAATTTTAGCGATATCTTCAACAATACTCAATACTTTGAGGATTTTAACAGGCGTCAACGTGTTGCAAAAAATTTCTAGTTCTTTAAAACGCGTCGGAATCACAGGCATAATCTGATGTAATCGGAGAGCCGAATTTGAATTCCATTAGAATTAGGCGCAATCGATTATGCTCAAATATCCTTGGTAAAGTTATGGAACTATTTCCTTCTCCCAGCTATGAGTTAAATAGTAGGACATATACCTAGAAAAAAAGGGTTTTTTATTCTAAAAATACTGTTGCTACAATGTTCACTCAAAAAATACTCTCAATTCGAAATAAACTTGGGCCTTAAAGAAACCACGTACAGTTTACAGTTAATAAGACGGAAAAATCAACTAGAATAATTGAAATCACCGTACTGACTTAAAATCTTTAAAAATGACTGTTTCTAGATGCTTGGTAAATGTATCTTTCTGTCTGAAGTTATTCAGTTGATGTCAATGTTTCGACGTGCAAATTACTAACTGCTTCAACATGCTGCGTTAAATGAACGCCTTTTAAATTACAAATAATCACGTTTTAAGCATTTATTTTGAACGCATGCGTGTAATATTTGAAAATATAAACTATGCATGAATGGTCTTAGCTAAATTATTTATTTGTTGAGCCGGCTACCCAACAAAAACCATCATGGAATGTTTTCATTTTAGAATATTCTGCTTTTCAGTCCACCATCACGCTTATTTACGCCTGATTACTATCACAATTTCCTGACATTTCGTAAAACCGTTTTGATGTTTACCGAAATTCCAAATTGGGATTTCCATTCGATGGCTTTCAGTTATGGTGAGAATTTAAAAAAAAAACAAAAAAAAACTTTCCGAATATTTTATAGTCATCATTTTCTTTTATTGTAAAATGAAAACAAGGATAAAATGATTGGAAAATGTGAAAATAGAAAGAAACAATATAAAAGGGCTTGAATGAAGAGAAAAACAAAAAAATGGCTCTCCTAACGTCAATTCTCACCAAAGTAATATTTCGAAATGAAGAATCAAAGAATAAACGTAATTTCCAAGAATTTAAGAAATAATCATTTATTCCTATCCTATTAATTTAAGCCAAGTCGATCCTGGTTAATACTCAGATGGGTGACTACTGGCAAATAACAGGTGGTTTAAGCTATTAGACGGGCCTAGCAAGCCCGTGTGGGTAAAATACTGAACTCGATGCTTGCAAGCTCTTCTAGACTGACAGTTCGCAATTGGGCAAAAGCAGTAGCAGTGTGACTAGCTAAATCCATATTACAGACGCTTGCTCCGGCAAATATGTGCTTTGTCAAAACTCACAGAGATAACCTATTCTTTTTACTGCAACTAGCCTAAGTTACAGTTTCGTGGAGAGAACGCATAAATGGCGTGATCAACAGCGATAAACAAGCCGTGTGCGTTCAAAACCTCAGTCACAATGACTTGGGACTTCGTACCAGTACAGTCATTTTATCCAATGTCTCTCAAAAGTTTGGGATCAAACCGGGGGTATGATTTTCAGGCATTTTCCAAATGTGCCAAACGCTGGTGTCTAGCAAAGCCTATATTAAGTCGTTTTCTTTATTATTTTTTTTTGACAAATGGCCCATGGTGAGATTCAAACGCGCGATTCCTTATATGAACGCTTATGTTCTAACCGCGAGGCTTCCCCAGCAATGTTTATTTACAAGATTATAAAAAAAAGCATGTAAAATCCGATAATTATTGTTTTCCTTTTAAAATATTTATTATTTGCCGTTTTATAAAAATACGGTTATATATATATATATATATATATATATATATATATATATATATATATATATATATATATATATATATATATTTTTAGTTGGATTGATGTGAGTTTGTGACCCTGGGTTTCACGCTTTTGCGATCGTCAGACTTTATATACAGACGCTTTTTACACACACACTTTTCACACACACGCACACACGCACACATATTTATATATATATAATTTATTAATGATGGGATTAGGTAGTACTTTTAACGCATTTACTCAACATGCAAAACTTACAAATAAACATAAACTGCAAACATGCAGGAGCTTTATTTAACTTGCTAACATGCATAAACAATTAGAAACTTAATATCTACAAGTAACAATAGCTATATAAAGAAAAATGAATGTAGAGTATTCAGCATAACTATAGCAGGATAGACCGGGTGTAACATAAAAACTGTCCAAATCGTGTAATCGTATGGGAGAATTGTCCGTCACATAAAATGTTAAATACCTTAAAAAAAAAATAGCTAAATGAATTGATTATCTCTTTTGCAGATTTTCATGCAAGATGTTTAGCCATCTTGACACCATTCATCGTAAGAATCACAGATAAATTCTTTGTGCTATTCTGCTAGAAAGAGACAGGTTAAAATTGTTTTCTGTAAGCCCCACTATGTCTTCCCAACTGAGAAATGGCGAAAGAAAAAAGAGAATTCAGTCTTTCAGTAATGGTACCATCTTCAAAGTTCATTCAAGAACCATCAAGAGAACGGCAAGTTTAAAAGAGAGAGAGAGAGAGAGCAGCAGAGAGGAAAATTCAATCACAAGGTCACCACAGGATTAGGGATCATCATTTCAACTTAGTGCTAAGTGTATTCTATTTGTTCGAAATCTAGTCCAATAGTGTTATAAAAACTTCCGAGAATTCCAGTAAGATATCTTTAATTATTTCTAAGAGACAACAGTTCAAATCTTAATCTAACAATTGGACAATTTTGCAGTTACACGATTTGGACAATTTTACTGTTACGCCTGACACAGGTATTGTGTTTTGTTAGAAAAAATAAACGCCAGCTGAACATTTTCCTTCTCTTTACAGACGCCATAAAGATCTTGAAGGCACTTGATTGCCCGTTCAGCACGTTGATTTGTTCTGGGAATTTACAGTCTTTGTGGTTCTGGATTCCAATCCATGTCACAATGTTTAATACATTTTGTGGGCCATTCTGAAGTTTCCATAACCATCATGCCATCCTGCTGTTTCAATAATTTCTTCTTTACGGTACTTGAAATTCTTCTGAAGCTGTTCTTAATTATTTCCAAGTTCCTGGATAAACGGATATTCGATATTGGGTTATGTGTAGTTTCCTACAATTTTATCAGCCATTACGCCAAGCGCCCGGTTAAGAAGATAATGATGACACCTTCCATTTACTTTTGAGTAAATATCCTTGTAACTGAATGGCAAACCCAGTTCTGTTTCCAGTGTTCACATTCGTAGTGTCTGCAACAATCATCTTTATGCTCTTTTACAAATTATATTCATACAGAACAATTGTTATTCGTTAGACAAAAGTACCCGCTTTGTCATTTAGTAGATGTAACGCTTCTAACATATTTTCTCTTCTTGAATTCTTCAAAATAATTACTTGGCCCTCAAATCGTTTACCAACACAATACAAAAAACAATTTTCTAAGTAGTTTTCTTCATTTCTTCTTTTAACTTTATCTGTTTCTTTAATATTGGATCTGTAAATACCAGATTGAGGGGTCTCAACATCAATCATTTCTTGAGATAATTGCTGAGGAACGTTTGCTGCTTTTCAAGTTGATACGTTTGGAGATGTTACTAATTTGGTTACAGTTTTGGTTTTGCTAGAATTCTTTTTTTTCTTGTGGATTGTTCTTCAGAAATTTTGGACTATCATATTCACTCTCTGATTGGGTCTCTGATTCAATCTCTTATTCGAAAGTTGAAGTTGTTGATTTTGCTATTGTTTATGTTCGCTCCAAAATTACTTCTCTTATTTTGGATGGATGAATAGTTTTGGAACACGCAGTCTTTCTATTTGTATATCCATCTTCGTTGCTTTCGATCTGAAGATGATACAACCGTCTTGCCTCACTACTTAGCCATTCGCCTTATTGTAGGAGTTCAGCACTTGATCCAGTTTTTCTTGTGTGACTTATGTTGATAACTTTGGGAAATTTAATTTCTTTTGCCATAAACTTGTTACTTCTTTAGCGACTTCTTTTATACGTTCTTTCTTTCTGTCAATGGCTGCCCAAAGAAAAAGATAGCGACCAAAAATTTGGATTCTCGGTGGTTTGGTTTATTTTGATTAAAAGACATCAACGTCAATGAGTTAATTAATGCCGACAATATTTTTAGGATAGATTCGTATGAATAGAATATGTATTATTTGGTTTAGATTGGTTTGGTTTATTTTGTTTAACGGCATATAAACCTCAATGGGTTATTTAATGCCAACAACATTTTTAGGGTAGATTCGTATTAATAGAATATGTATTCTTTGGTTTAGATTGGTTTGCTTTATTTTGTTTTACGGCATATCAACCTCAATGGGTCATTTAATGCCGACAACATTTTTAGGATAGATTCGTGTGAATAGAATATGTATTCTTTGGTTTAGATTGGTTTGGTTTATTTTGTTCAACGGAATATCAAACTCTATGGGTCATTTAATGCCGACAAAATTTTTATTGCTGGTAATATTTTGTTTTGTCAAAAATCTGTTTCTGGTAATATATTTCCTTCAAAAAAGTATTACTGGTAATAGTTAAATATTTAACTATAGCTGGGACCCTAACAGGTGCCACCACCCCGGGTCAGGGTGGACATGGGAACGCCAACAATTAAGAAGTGTTTCCACGCTCCTCAAAACATCCTGATCAGAGCCCTAGCTGCTGGACGTAGATTACGTCTTATCCAGGACGCGTATGTAGTTTAACGTCTTACCCAGGACGCGGATGTAGTTTAACGTCTTACCCAGGACGCGTATGTAGTTTAACGTCTTACCCAGGACGCGGATGTAGTTTAACGTCTTATCCAGGACGGGGATTTTCGGTGGTATCCTGCTTTGTGATTGTTCTTCTAGTGGACGGTTCTCTTTTGGTATGTGATTCTTGAAATCTTGATATTCTTCGTCCAGATCTTCTTATTTCTCTCAGTGGCAGAAAGACACCTTTGTGAGACATTATGATTAAAAAGGAACACTTCAGTGTTTCCCAGTCAGGAAGATTATAAACTCTGAAAAAGAAACAAAACAAAAAAACATGCGCGCTTTTCCCATTGGCCTTATCTACTGATTTATTATTCTAAAATACAATAATTTCGGTATAAGGCCAAAAAGGGGAACTCAGGTGAGAATAGTCATCATTAACTATTTTATACCTAGCTAACCCATTCATTGTTTAGAAATAACTCATTCACTACAAAGACGTCCTTCACTATTTACTACTACATGTACCATAATACACCATTCGCCTTATCAAGATGACATCCAACCAGCGCCCGCTCATATATTTCCATAAAATGCGCGCCTTGAAAATCAAAAAAAGTTCTAGAAAGCTCCAAAAGTTCCGTGAAGGCCTCCCAAAAAATTTAGAAAGCTTTATAAAGTTCTTGAAGGTTGCAGAAAGTTCTCGAACGATCTATAGAGTTCTAGTAGTCTCCAGGTAAATTTTCACGGTTACCGAAAATTCTAGAATGGACAAGAACGTCTTCCATACTTATATACAGTTTATAAATTTCGTGTTCGGAGGTGACATATTTAAAAGATAAACTAAATGAAATCCTTATATATATAGCTAATATAAGTAGTAAATATACACATACATATGCAAAATATATAAATATATATACATAGGTGCATACACATACATATATATTTTTGGAATAAAAATTCCAAGAGGGTAGAATCCAGGTAGAACTCAATATCCAGGACAGAGTAAGGATATAATAAAAAGACTTAAACACTAATATTCCATGGTCATAATTTATTCCATTGGAATCGTAAATACGATCTAATTCATCAGACCTACAAATTCAAAAAAAGAAAACAGAAAAAACAACTCCGGAAATAAAAATAGAATTTAGAGAGAGTGTAAGTATGAGAGTGTGGGACGAATGTTAGAGCTAAAGAGAGGGGTAACAGACGAGAGAAGGTGGAGATTAAAACTTAACACTTCTCTCTGTCAAGTTTTAAGCTTTTCATTATATATATATATATAATACAACTTAAAACCATATTTCTTCATATATATATATATATATATATATATATATATATATATATATATATATATATATATATACATTATACTATTTACAAACCTTCTTAGGCATTGTATTTTAAATAAATTTAACTAACGTGATTATGAAAATAGATAAACTTGTTAAATAAAAAATAATAGAAAGTGTTATGAATATGAAATAAAAATATAAAATCAGTTTTAAAAAAAGTAAAATAAAATATAAAGCTAAGTTTAAAATGTAGCCAGGGTAAGAGAGAAAGACAGATGCACGTCCGTACCCCCGTTGAGGTACGCAGACACACATACACAAGCGTTCACCCAACTGTACCTTGCACCCTTCTTGCGATTCTACCCACACTTGGTTTCGATCGGTCAATATATGGCGATTTTAGAGGTAGTGGCGGACGGACTAACGGATGCCATAGAATTTTATATATAGATAGATAAAGTAATAATAACCCCCATCTGACATAGAGATTATTTTTACATGCTTATCTTAAAGATCATTTCCCTAATGAAGTGAGATTGTTCCTCACTGATTATCTCATTCAAGGGGTTCAATTAACCTAATATTTTAACATTAACTTTATGAACTAAAGAAGAATATTTTACCGCTAATGATTGCGAGAAACAATTTAACAAAGAAACAAACACACATGTTGTTGGAAATATATTGCCTTCCTGAAATACAAAATATACGGCCATATCACGTTGAAAGATCGGTTCCTATACGATCGGCGAAGTTAAGCAACGTCGAGCCGGGTTAGTACCTAGATGAGTGACCTTTTGGAACTAACATCTGCTGTAATCTTTGGTATGCAGGTGGACAACGGCTTGTTATTGAAAATCGAAGAACCGAGTTTCATTTCCAGTTGGATTCGTTTCAATTACTTACACGCAAATACTGTTACGAAATGTATTAACAGATTTCTTCTTCTCCAGCTATGGGTTAATTAGGAGAACATGTATCAGTAAATCATTATCTCCCCCAAATTTGTTTAATCTAAAAGTATTTTCTGTCTTTAAATAATCTGAATCAATCAATCAATCAATCAATCCTGAAATACGAGTTTCTCCGCAGATTTACCCAAAGAATCAATGACTAAGCGAATACACTGGATCTGAAATTGCTAGATAGCGACGAGTCAAAAAATTATATGGCTTTCTTTATTTAAAGTCGTCAGATCAAGACTTTCACACGGATTTCATGGGTAGCATCAAATTTGTATAGAAATATGAAAACTGCCTGCAGTATACAATCGCTTTCTCTGATCGATGGTTAAAGGCGGCATCTAACGAATGAAGATTGTAGGTCTTAATGAGGACCATCCTTCTTCGAACGTCGTGAACTGGCGCTATAGAATCAAAAAGAATTGTACCAAATAACAGAAACCATATCACTTCAGAAGTTTCAACGACAACAAAGCACGTGTAACGTGAAGAGAAACTAATGACGTCATCAAGATGTTGACGTTTCACACTACTTCAAACAAATGGTTAGAAAGGAAACCCCCAACAGTACTGGAAAGAACGAACACAAGTACACATCAAGTTCTCCAGACCAACTGCAATCTTCAGCTGAGCGCCATGCTTCAGCAAGTTTTCGGTCCATTAATCTCAGTAACTTTCCACATGGTGGGTTCGTATCAGCTGGATGATGTTACGTTGCAACCGGTCTATGTTAATTGAATGCGACTTGATAATAATAACCCCATCTGACATTTTTACAATTATTTTTACATGTTTAGATTGAAGGTCATTTCCCTAATGACTATATAACTCATGACTATATTATCCCATTCAACGGGTTCAATTAACCTAATATTGTAACATTAACTTTATGAACTAATAACAGTTACTGAACATGAGAAACCCATTTTCCTAAGAAATTGATTTAAAAGAAAGTTTTTTATAAAATTCAAAAGAAAGTATCTCTTTGGTCTCTGAATGCTGAATATTTCATTATAGTGATAACGGCTAATATTAACATTACCGTTAGAGATGAGCAGAACAGATACTACATTTTGATCCCAGGCCGATGTGTGAAGAAACGTTTAACGAGTAGCAATGGCTGTTCGCTCAAAAATGACGAATGTTTACTTATAAGGGAACGGCAAATATTTACATTATCATTACAAATGAGGAAAACAGTTACTGCATTTGGATCTTACCCCCACTCCACGATGAAGGGATAGGGGACAGAACTAGTTTACAGAGGGGTGCTCAGAGCGTTCACATGTACCGAGGCCCCAAATTGCCTCGTCCCTACAACCAACGTCCTCCTGGCGTCGATATTTCACCGAGCCTCCATCTTTGGTGCAAGAAGGGAGGTGCTGTCGCAGGATTGGAATCTCCGGGACCAGGCATCCCTCATTTATTTGTTTTGTTCTGTCAGAATATAAAACAACAAATTCGAGATGAAATGTAGCCTCTCTGCCCGAAGGTAGATTGTATTTACGTGTCGCTCCACACCGGCAAGCTGACAGAAGGCAAGTTTAATGTAAGGAGAAGAAACGCGTGTACTCAGGCCAGGTCCTAATCTATCCCAGCATTCCGCAAGCGTCTGCAAACGTCGGTTTCGCTGGCATCGTTATTACTATCGATTCTTGCCTCATTAGTGCAATCAGGGAGATACTGTAGCAGGCAGCTGTTCCCCGAAACCGGGTATATCTTAATAATCTTTTTTGTTTCGCTTTGACGGATCTGTCTGAGGACAGAAACACAATTGAGAAATAAAATGTATGTTTTCCGCCCAAGGGTAGATAACTACACTTACTGTTTACTTACCGCCCCACACTGGCAGGATATGAAACGATATCAGTTTAATCTGGCAGTCCCGAGTTCATACACACTGGCCAGATTAAAAAAAAGCCCAGCTCGCGCAACTGTCGGTTATACTGGAATCGGTATTTCTACCGACCCCTTCTTTAGTTTAATAAGGAAGTGCTCTCAATAATATTTCCACAAGCTGAGACACAACTAAGTTGCATCCTGACCGAAGAGAGAGAGACACAATTGAGAGATAAAATCTAGTTTATCCACCTAAAGGCAGTTACTACACTTTGACCCCAGTTCGATTATCAGGGAATAAAGAAAAGCGTAATTCGACTAGAACTGGTTACTCAGTCAATGAATGCCGAATGTTTCCATGTAATTGTCTTTGCCATAACCATTATATATATATATATATATATATATATATATATATATATATATATATATATATATATATATATATATATATATATATGCAGAAACATACAACTATAAACAAAGATATTTTAAAATATTCACGAACATCTAACAAGACACAGAGAAAGATATTATCTTATTTAACGTTTCTAAATAATGGACTTAAATTTTCTTCAACTGTCGATGGCATGCATTTATTTAAAATTGGACATCAACTTGCCAAAGAGTGACCTACACTCTTGAATACATGACTTTCAAAACATATATGGAATCGGGTTGCAGATATATATATATATATATATATATATATATATATATATATATATATTAGCAGCATGGCCCGGCGTTGCTCGTGCTTGATTCAAAAATCGCACGACTCATACAGCAATCGCTATCACTTGACTTAAAATATTTTTGCCCTTCCTTACATTTAAAGGAGTGCCCTTTGCCATGCTGATGTTGCTACATGCCTTACTTCTTGCCTATCTCACACTGAAAATTTTTGCTAAGCTCTATACTAAACATTAAATCTGTTACGAAAAAAGAACTAAACAAAATGAACACAAAACGATCAGCTTTAAAAAAGGACTCGTAACTGGAAAAAACCGAATGAAAAAAGAATGTAACAACAAATACTTTTTCACACCCAACCCAGTTCTGCGGAATCAGAATCAACGTTGAGTTTAAGCAAGCGAATGAGGCAATTGGAGTAAAGTGCCATGCAGATTTAAATATTTCCCACTTGTGATGAATGCAGCTATCAATTTTTTTGCATGCTAGTTAACATTCGTGTCAGTCAGCTGTTGGCTCTCACGCTGGCCAATAGAATATTCCTGCCTATTCGTGGCAGCCAGCTATAGGCTCTCACTCTGGCCACTAGAAATTGGCCGCAAAATACATGAAAACTGCCGTAGAAGCATGAAAAATCGATTATTTCCACTATCGATGGGGGTTGGTAAATGCAAAGTCGGTCATGGCCTTTCTACTAACTTGGAGCATGTTCATGTAAATTTTGGTACAAATCCGTCGAAAATTGCGGCCGTGCATTCGTTACACACACACGCACACATCCTGCTTATATATATATATATATATATATATATATATATATATATATATATCCGGCTTTCACGGCCCCGAGCCCCCCATGTCACGTACAAAAGGGTGGCATCCTCATTACCTTCTTATTCCACGTTCAAGGAGGAAATTCCCTCCGGGAACACCATCCTTTTCCTTAAAACTCTCACCTGCTGTAACAGACGCCTGAGGACGTAGAGGACGTATTCCCGATCACAATAACTTCAATTTTTCAAGTCCAGAGGCAACATTTCACTATTCTACAGATCATAATAATATGCTCTTAAAATACTTAACACAACGCTATGCAGTAATTTATTAACTTGAATGGCTCTAGGGCCTTATATTGGAAGAACAAAATTACAACACGCACAGGCATATATATATATATATATATATATATATATATATATATATGTATGTATATATAAATTTAACACCCTTGGGCGCTTAGACTTGGAGTGGGTAGAATGGCGATCAACATATTTTAGTGGATTCAGCAATTTTCAATCTGCTTGTCTGAATCCTCTTCAAGAAGCGAGAGCAAGAACTAAAAGGTCAGCCAATCTAACAGTGATCTCATCCCACAATCCTCACTCTTGCTCCATATGTGGACTCCTTTGTAAATCACTAAGGAGCCTTAAATGCCACTTAGGATTATCGCACAAAATTTCATAACTAAATCAACGAAGCAGTCAGATCCTCATACGTCGAAGCCCACGGGAGAGAGAATCCATTGTTATATATAACTTTAAAAGTTAGGAGATCAGTTGATTTCGCTACCTTGGTTTTAATCTTACGGTATTCTCAGGGGATTTTTATAAATTGAATCTCCAAAACAAAAAAAAAAAAACGAAAAAAAAATGGACACTAAAAATCGCCTTAGGATGCTGTAAGACTGAAACAAAGGTAGCGAAGTCAACTAATTTCCTAATTTTAAAAGTTTAAAGCTCTATTTTTTATTTTTATTTCCGCCCTGGGTATGACGATAAACTACATCCGCCTCCTGGGTAAGACGATAAATTACATCTGCGTCTTGGGTATGACGATAAACTACATCAGCCTCCTGGGTAAGACCATAAACTACAGGCAACAGCAAGGCTTCTGATCAGGAGGTTTTGAGGAGCGTGGAAATATTTCTTAATTGCTTGTGTTCCCAGGTCCGCTTTGACCCGGGGTGGTAGCACCAGGTAGAACCACAGCTATGGGAAAATAAACTGGGGTTAAAACACTATGAAAGCGTAAGAATAGTTTTTAATACCAACAATTACTTTTTTTTTTTTTTAAATTCTTACCAACAATGAATTTTTGAAGAAAAAATTATTGCCAGCAAAGCATTTTTGAAAAAAACAAACAAACACTAATACATTTTTGAACAAACTATTGCCAGCAATAAAACTCTTGTCAGCATCCCATTGAGATTGCTAGATCGTAAAACAAAACAAATTTATTTTTATTTTTTCACACGTGTTGTGCATTTATTAATGCGTACTACTGTTCCCCTGGTCCAATACATCCTTGACTATTAACCCACATTATGCATATATATATATATATATATATATATATATATATATATATATATATATATATATATATATATATTATACATATATTTATATATATATATTATTTATTATATATATATATATATATATATATATATATATATATATATATATATATATATATATAAATATGCAGTAGGCAGGAACAATTCCATGCCAAATACGGATATTTACGGATATTTAAAAAATGCTCAGTTCACCGTTCTGAATGGAAGGTGTCGAGCAGGTTACTACCACAAAAAGAATAAAATGTTTACCTTATTCACTACCCGCAAGGTATCATCGGGTAGTAAGGCAATATGCATTAACTATCGCCCCCCCCACAACCTGATATAGTTACTCTGGAAAGTCCACTGAAGAAATGTGAATATGGTAACATAGAGAATAAAAAAAAAACCTTCTCTCTTTTCTTCTCCTTCCCTTCTCTTCTCTTACATTATCGTCCGTCCTCTCCCCATTGTTAATCTTTATCCAGGTTCATAAATTCCTAGAATGTATTTATTAATATGTCTCCATTTAGACATTATCTCTACTGTTTCATTTAATATTTTTTACGATCCGGATATATAACAATGGTCAACTTCTCTTCTTGGCACAATTTACAACTGTTGTCGCTAGTTCTGAAAGATTGATCTTACTTAATATTCTCCACTTCATGATTGGGCTTCAATTATTTTTCATTCAACTCGGGCTCATGGCACATATCTTATTTGTTTTGTCGCCCTTAAGTAATTTTTTTATTTTTTTATTTCCTTTACTTCCTCAGTAAGGCTTTTTTTTTTGGAAAGTACATTTATACTTCCTGTACCTTATTCTATCAAATATACCAATTAATTCTTTTTCGAAACCAGCTAGCTCTTCAACCGTAGGGTGGGGGGCATTTCCGGCTTTTAACCTGTGATATTTCAGTATTCTCTTTGTTTGGTTTCCTCCATCTGCAAAACAAATAAAGCTCTCCATCTCACCTTGGCCAGGAAGGTTTATATTTTATTGAATAAATTTACCATCTAATTATGCCTGTTGGGTATTGGAACATTTTTCAGCGAATGGTGGATTTTGAACTCTTGAATAGTTGTTTATACCAGTATTTATTGTTATCAATAATCAAGAGTGGTTTCCCATTGTTTCGTTACTCGCCTCTTTGAGCTATTTCTATTTACTGAGACTATAAAAGAACACTATACTATTGTATTTTCAGTTGAATAAAGCATTCTTAAAGCCGACACCTGCGTATTTTTGTCATTACCATTTATTCAACTGAAAATATCTTCCATCACGGAACAAATAATGCACCATCAGAGGTTCCACATAGAACCTGATACTACTGACTCTGAAAAGCGCTGGACGCACTAGCGAGTGACGTTCGGAAATTTCTTACAAACAGTGCAGGAAGGAACCCCAAAACGGCCATTGAACAAGTTTGGACTCTTAACTAATTATATATTCCACACAGTACATGAAATAATCCAGGACTTTCGGCTATGGACAGACTACAAGATCGGAAGCCATAGAATGAGACCTTCTTGTGACATAAACTGGTTACTAAATTTACAAAACAGCTTACAAGCAGACTTATACGTTTTTATTAGCCCCCCCCCAACAGTCCGTGTTTTACTTACAGACTGATACTGTCGGTACTGCACCGAACGCTGAATATTCTTATTTACCCTCCTATTTTTACGTACATGCTTCGCCGAGTCACTTCTCTGTGACTTCTCTTACTAACCAGGTAATTCCAGATACGCTACACGCTTCAGAAATGCCTATCAGTACTGCTATCACAGGTTGTAAAAGCTACTTTTGTGGACTCAGTCTGAGGCATCCGTCCTCTTGTCCAGCTGGAGATTCTACGTGTCACAAATGTGGGAAGTTTGGACATTTTTCAAAAGTTTGTCGCTCCACACCTTCTAAATATCAGACTTCTACTGCCTATTTTATAGTAGCCACCGTAACAGCTGCTTCTAGGGACTGTCTTTCAAAAAACAATGCACATTACAGTTAATGGTGTTGCTACTGATGCACTAATTGACACCGTAGTTCCGGGAGTTATATTAATTTCGGCATTGTGAAAGCTAATCAGTGGAAGATTTTTCCCTGTTCTACTCGAGTGTCTATGGTAAATGCTTCTCTATCATCTCAAGTAATTGGATACTGCGTGGTTAGCCTACAGTTAAGAAAAACCTTATATAGAAACATCAAACTCTCGATAATGAAGAACCTTTGCAGTGACGTAATACTGGGACATGACTTTCTACAGCATCATTCTAGTATCGAAATTCTTTTTGGAGGACCCAAACCAACCCCCAGCATTTGTGGATTAACAGCAGTCAATGTCCCGTACCTGTCACTCTTCAATAACTAATATCCAGACAGTAAGCCTATAGCAATGAAGTCAAGACGGTACTCACACGAGCACAAACAATTTTTAAAAGCTGAAATTACGAGAATGGTTCTCCATGGAGGGTCCAAGTTTTAGTAACATCTTCTGAGAACCAGAAAAAAAGAGATTAGTAATTGAGTACTCTCAAGAAATAAATAGGTTTACCCTATTAGACGCTTACCCACTATCACGGATAGACGAAATCATAGGTGAAATTGCCAAATATAAAGTGTAGCACGCTAGATCTCAGAAGCGCCTGTCACAAAGTGGATATTAAACCAGCAGATTGGGCCTACACTGAGTTTGAGGCAAATACTCGCCTCTATCAGTTTAAAACGATACAATTCGGAGTAACAAATGGCGTCGCCAGTTTCCAACCAATTATGGATAAAAATATTAGTGACGAAAGATTTAAGACACTTTTGCATATATTGACAACGTAACCGTATGGGAACACAACCATGCAGATCACAATCGTCATCTGAAACAAATTACGTCGGTTATTGAAAAATATATCAAATTAAATAGCGAAAAATTTTGTTTTGGCATAGAGACCATTAATTTACTTGGGTACGCCATGAGTAATTGTTCTATGTCACCAAATCCGAAACGATTGAAACCTCTACTAAACTTGCCAATTCCAAGTAATATGCGTGCTCTAAATCGAGCTATGGATATGTTTGCATATTACTTCTATTGGATTGCTTCTTTGTCTGATAAAATGCATTCATTGTTACAAATGGATAGGTTTACTCTTTCTTCAGCAACAATAAAGTCTTTTAGAAATCTTAATAGGGATATAGCCAACTCAGAAGTTAAAGCTATTCCTCTGGTGGTAGAGTCAGATCCATCTGATTGTGCAATTGCTGCCTCTTTAAGGCAATTTGGACGCCATGTTGCATTTTTTTCAAGGACTATGTCGCGTTTGAAACAATGATACTCAGCAATTTAAAAAGAAGCTTATGCTATAGTGTAGGCACTCAGAAAATGGAGGCACTCTACTTGATATGATGACATTTTCTGTTGATCACTGATCAAAATTCCATCGCATTTACTTTCGGCACGAGAACAACGAGTAAAATTAACATTGAAACAGCATAATTGTATATAAGGATTTTTTTTTTTTTCCGTATATATTTTTCTTCATACTGTCGGATCTATATCCATATATTTTACACACACACACACACACACACATACATATATATATATATATATATATATATATATATATATATATATATGCTACCTGAATTTTAGCAAAAGCAGAATAGTTTCCATGTCTGATGATGACTGGACGAAAGTACTTGCGTATTTAAGGAAGGCCTAATACAGTTTATAATTTGAAAAAAAAAAAAAAAACAGGGATCATAACATTCATCGATTGAATTTCGAGGATTTCGCCATTTTATATGATTAACTTTATTAATTTACTTTTTGTATGAATGATTCATTGTAATATATATATATATATATATATATATATATATATATATAAAGAGAGAGAGAGAGAGAGAGCGAGAGAATTAATATAAGTAAAAGTTTAAACTTAGCTGATTGATGTTATCTTCAGCATCAGCATCTCAACTCCTACGCGGTCTCGTCCGTTCATTCTTTATTGGAATATCAGCAATGGACTGCTAATATTCATTTTAACTCGTCTTTCAATACGATTCGTTTGTGGATTATGAATTTAATAATCTTACTTTAAAAGTTAAATTAGTGAAAAATGTTGCGCATTTTTTGCTCTCTGAGAATCTTTTATTTCTAGAAGAAATCTGCAAAAAATAGCGAGAAATATATGCCACATTTAATGAGATGGTGCTCTAGCTTTGAATGGTATCCTTGCTTGTTTCAGGAATTGACATTTTAATATGGAAGGTCGTTCCAAGAGATCAAAACGCTGATTAAAAATGGCTCAAATCATACGAAAAGGGGTATCGCTGAAATAGTCTGCGTACCTGTTATGGTTTTTGTAACACATTTGAAAACACTTAGGTACATGAACCATTGCGATGATTGTGTGCTTCATCATTTAAAGAAAAAAAAGATTCAGTGTATTCGATAACCATCTACGATTCTCTGCTGAATAAGAAATTTTAAAAAAATAAAGAAACAACAAGTTTTTGAGAGAACGGTCACATGAAATTAAAAATGGATGTCTTACAACAACATAAAGCGTTAATTTATCCTGAAAAAAATGAAGTGATCCCATGTCTATCATTCCAGACTGTAAACGAAAATGTTGCTATTGGATTGGAAGAGCATTGTCTAGGATGAGCTTCTTTTCCAAAATGTGATGTTGAATTCAGACGAATACTTCTCAATTTAGACAGTTTAAAGGCATCAATCGGTGGCAAGCGTCCGGAATTGGTCAAGCAAGAACTGTCTACCAGCATAGATTAAATATAGTGTTCAGTTCAAAATTTCTTGTAAGTTACTCAGATCGATATACAGGCCAGAAAGAATATTTTTGTCCGAATATACAGAGTGTAAATAACTCCTCATCCGAAAAATTCAGACAGAAAATGGCATAGTTTGTTGAATAAATCGATGTAGGATTATATAAATAATAATTTAAATTCACTTAGAAACGTTCCTAACATATTTTCCTTATAAAAAAATATGAACATTTTTATTGAAAGATAACATAATATTAAATATATACATAGTCCTATCGAATGGTGGCTACATAATTAATTATTAATTTCGAGCATGATACGTGACCGTGCAAGGCATACAGTCGATTACGTAAAACACGTGTCGTTTTCCCATAAAGAAAAAAAAAAACAATTATAATGATCAAAATTACTTAAAAATATCAACACTTCGTTAAAATAATGCATAACCCATCCTTGATGGATAGAAATGTAATCATACTTGTGTAACTAAGTGTCTCCGATGTGAAACCTAACACCTGTATTATCAACCACCTCATTAAACAAAGAGGACAAGTCATAATTGGGAATGCACACTTCGTTGTTATTTTTCTACGGAGACGAATGCAACATTATCAGTAGTAAATTCATTTTGTTCCAAATTTGCATATAATAACAAAGAAAGATAAATATTATCTTTCATTTTGTTAATATCAGGGATTAATCAAAAAGCCTAGATAATAAAAGCGTTGTTTTCTTAGTCGTGAGTTCATTTTCTAACTCAGAGGAAACAGGCCGAGCGATAACTGGCAAATTAAAAAGGAGAATAAGACGAGATAACTTCATTGCGCAGAGTTACATTGGGTGCAAAATATTTTCTGACATGAACAGCTTTGAGGTGCATGGTACAATTGTGTAGGGATACAAATGATAGGAAAATGTTGAGAGCCACGATCGCTCATGTCCTGGAAAGAAATAGTACATAAAAGAAGAAAGCACGAAGAGGGAGAAGAACTGACGGGTGGTATATATTCGATAACTTGACTGAGTACCCGGTATTTTATGTTTCTCAACACTTCACCCTTAGCACAATGCAAAATAATCATAGTTGCTCATCATAGCTTAATTTATAATTCCTAATATGGGACAAAGTTAGAAAACATAATGTCATCAACTGGCACTAATTAAACTTGTATTCTCGATATCCAAATCTTCCTTGAATCTCTTTGGTAAATGAGAGCCATTAATTTCTACTCACTAGAATTATTAAGCCCTTCAATTAGTTGATCAAATTGTCATTTCAACTCACTTTAAAATTGTAAACATGCAAGTTAGATATTAATATTAAACTCCGAAATTTAGATCATTTCATAGATCCGCACAGAGAGAAACAATTACCATTCTAACTGTCGCCATTCAATATTTTTTAATTTTGCGCATGCGCGTTGTTTGTTTTTATTTTGTCGACTGTATACGTAGTAAGCTTAGTTGAGCACAGTCTGGGAGAAAAAGAGCACCATGACGCAATTTACCTCAGACAGAAATTTGGAAACGGCATGCTGTATTGCTTGGCATATGCACTGGAAGCTCTAATATGAACATTTCACAGTGTTTGGGTATCAATCTGAGGACAGTGCAGACGATTCGGAAGGAATGAGTCTAATGGTGATTACGAAGGTGTTTGGAGTGATCAGTAGTGATGGCAAAGTTATTCTAACATTCATCTTTCCACGGGGCCTCAGACTCAACACGGAAGCCTTCATCAAGTTCCTGGAGGATGTAGTCCAGCTTGGGCCAAAAGGGTGAAAGCTGGAAGACCCTATATCTGGCAACAGGACTCTGCACCATGTCAAACAATCAGGAGAACCAGTTATGGGTGTCAGATAATTTTTGCGACCACATCACACCTTACTTCTGGCCACGTAACTCCCCAGGCTACAATGACATTTATTATTATGTGTGGGGCGCAGTTGAGCGAGGGAACAAAGAAAACTCCTTCTAACAGCAAAGGCAAGGATCATAGTAGCATTCACTAACTTAAACAAGGCGATCCTCCAGAAGAATTGCAGGATATTCCGAAGTCGTCTGGAGGTCGTGGTGGAAGCCAATTGCTCTTTTATTGAATAAATTTACTCTTTAGAATTTTAAGATATTTTTTTGCGTAATTTTGTTAAATATATCTGTTAAAATGAAATTTCAGTGTTATTTTCATTTTTGCGTAAATTAGACGTCAATATATATAGTAGTTTGTCATCGTCTGGGAAGGCAATTATAGGTATTTTTCGTCCAAGTTTTAGATTGATTGTTGTAGTCTGATTTGTTGATTTGTTTATTATTTACTTTTTTTTATTTATTTGGATTTTTACTTGTTTTTTCTTATTTAATTTTATTTATTTTTTTCAGTCTATTCTAACGGTTTTTATGGTGGGATCGGTTTGTTAATTTTTATTATTATTTGCTTGGATTCATTTATTACACTTTTTCGGTTTCGGATTTTTAATTAACGTAGTAAAAAATTGTTTTCATGCCTGCATTTTGAGATGGGTTCTGATCGTCTATTTAGTTCTTTCTTTTTTTGTTGTTCTATGACGGTAATAATAGTTATTTTTCCCTTCAAGCAAAGTTTGCAGTTTTTGGATTGATTGTTGTGGGCTGATTTTCTTTTCCTTATTTACCCTATTTTTGGTGTGATTTGCGTTATGTTTTGAATTTCCCAGATACACTTAGAAAGCATTGTACTGTTCGAATATTAATATTAGTGAAAGAATTTTTGTGTACATAGTTTCTTTGTTCCCAGGGTCCTTCAGTCACTCATATGTATATTTTTTCTTCATTATCTGATGATTGCCGTGGCTTGTTATATTACGTTGTTTTGTAAGCAATTACCGCTTAAGGGGCATCAATCTTTATTCTCCGGTTACACGTGGGTGGTTTCTGGATATTTTTTCTGTTGTCTTGTTTATTAATATTTGTGCCATATTCTCAGTGCAACTGTAGCTGATTTTTACTGTGTTTTTGTTGAATATTTTGTGGTGATTGTTTGATTCCAGGAAGTGTTTGTGTAAGCGTTTGACGAATATTTTTTCTACGTTTGTTTTTACATTTTTGCTGTACGGTGGGTTGAATCATATGATGTTTCTCTTTCTGTTGGCTTTTTTGTGCTGTGGTGAGTATGTGTGTTTGACCGGGAATCCACAATGTTTTAGGGCAGTTTCGTAGTCTTTCTTATTATTCGTTAAATATGGTTTCATTTGAAGAATTGTCGGAAAGTCTGTGGTTAATTGATTTTGGTATCTGTTTGACTATAGATGGCAGTATTTGGAAGATGTGTGTATATACAGTGGTTTATCATTTGGTCTTCTGTATGGTTTATATGTACCTTTTCTTAGGCTGAAGGTAACATCTAGAAAATCTACTTCGTTTACGTTAGTTTTTATGTCTATCAGTTATTTTTGAAAATCTTTATTATTGCTTTTCTAGTTATGTCTGTGTTTTGTTTGTTATAGTTTCTTAAGATTATGAGACCCTCGTCCCTGTAGAGTCATGTATCATTTCTACCAATTATTTTACTTAGTTCGTGCAGTAAATACATATCTATGAATTTGCACTACACCGTCAAAGCTTCCCATTGTAGTGTCAAAGATCCCTTCTTTCTTTATCCATGCGTTTTCATTGTGGAATAGTAGTGATTTACGAGAGTGTTTAATGATATTGATTTCGTTTCTGTTTATTTTTATTTGTGCCTGGGCTAAGGTGATGGGTTCTGTTATAGACGGGTAGAATTATTTTATGCTTAATTCTAAAAATTGGCAATTATATTTGTTTTTTTTTTATGTTGTATAACCAGTCTGTAGTTGCTTATGTGTTTTCCCACTTGTTTACCCCTAAATTCTTCCTTAGGTCAGAACTATTTCCAGTATCGTTTTACTTATTTTGCTAACGAACAAACGATTAAAACTCATCTCAAGAATTTTTTGCTGCGTAAAAATGTTTTTTTACTACATAGAAAATCTAAAATAATAGATAAAATATATAAAATAAAATAAAATTAAATATATAAAATAAAATTAAATAAAAAAGTAAGATAAATTAATTCAAATAAATAAATAAACCGCTCCCTCCAAAATAACTAATAGACTACTTACAAAGCAAAACATGTGGCCTGATGATAGCGTCTGTCATGAGTGCTGACTTTAATAATCACTTTCATACTCACATATGCTCTATTTCTGATACTGAGCACCTTATCTCATAAATATAGCAAACCTTTAAATAATATTTCTTTATATATATGTATATATATATATATATATATAGAGAGAGAGAGAGAGAGAGGCTGTATAGCTTCGACAGTTTATTATATCCATTGTTATGATCCAACAATACACGTCTTTGCATGTTAAAGAAAAATTAAATTTCTTGTTTAATTCGCTTTCGTTTGTTGCTTCAAGTAGATGTTAAAAGTGCTTATTATTGATCTCTGACCTTTAATAAAAATGACAACACCACAAGAGAATGCGCAATATGTATTCTGCACCGAGTGTACAGATAATTTATGGACCTCTCTCTCTCTCTATATATATATATATATATATATATATATATAATAAGTTTAACTTGTTCCTTGTTTCTCTCTCTCTCTCTCTCTCTCTCTCTCTATATATATATATATATATATATATATTTGGCAGGATATGAATTAAATCATGCAGGCAAGAAAAAATGCAATATGACAACAAATTTAAATCAATAGAAAAATTACGGAAAGCCGAAAATACAATATTTAAAGGAAACGTAGAAAAGAATGATCAAAATCAACGAAGAATTTATTCAGTGGAAAATTGACAAAAATAAAGTATTATGGAAAATAAAGGCCATGATAGAGCAGAAAACTCTAGAAAGTAAACGATTAATGAAGAAAGGGAGAAAGATAAAGTAAGACAGAAAGAATGGCAAGAAAGAAAGAGAAAAACAAAAAAGAAAGAAAGAAAAAGGAAAGAAGTTATAAATATATAGAGAGAAAGGGAAAGAAGAGGAAAAAACAAAGAACTAAAAAGGAAAAAAAACAAAGAAAGAAAGAAAGAAATCAATAAAGAAACGGTAAGAGATAAACAGCAGGGATAACATAGAAAAAAAATAAATCAAGGAACATTCAACAAAATGCCAAGGGGAGAACTAGCGCATCTGAAAATAGTCCCATCTCCTTCATATTTGAATAGCAGACACGTCGTAGACAAAAAGTCGCCATCTTTTTTGTTGTCTCGCGCTTTTTTGGCACCAACGGCTGACATTGCATGGCAGGAATCGGGCAAGACAGCTGGCCGCTGGCGGGCAGTACTGGACGCAATTCTGTCCATTGTCTGGTCAAGTAGTTGCCATCTCTAACGGAAAACATCTGCGTCCGGCTCAGACAAACAATAGACTTCTTGGTAACTATCTCGCTATCACCAGCCTCTGTTTCGGGCACTTTCTTGTTCACACAAATATACACTCAAGCATAAATTTCAACTCATATAAGCGTAGAAAGACAGTCTAATATTTACACATTAACAAATACGAATATATGAAGAGGCTTATATTTATATATACAAACTATATATATCTCCAAACGGGCACATCTGTACAAAGACATATGCATAACATATTTTTGGAGTGTAGCCGAGTGTTTAGAGCCATAGCGTTGCGACAATTAGACCCTGGTTCTAGTCTTATCATTGATGATTTTCCAAGGGGGTGACTTTTTTTATACCAAAGACATGAGTGAAATGAGATTTATGAAATTGTTCAGAAGTTCTCAATGACGTTAATCTAAATGTAAACTTTTGTATCTATAGATAAACACATCGGAAATGTTGCCTTGTTTTTGTATTGCCTCTTCTTAACGAGGAACAATATCAGATTCCTCATCTCATTCTACAATAGCTCAATAGCTTGCTTCTGAGTAAAACGATCACCATCCAACAGACAGTTTTACAACTTGATTAGAAGTTTGAAGAATAGATTTAAATTGAGAGAGAGGGTGAGAGAGAAGAAGGCGTGTGTGTGTTAACTGCGATAGATTGATAGATAAATAGAGAATGGGATAGATAAGTACAAACTAAGATAGATAGATAGATAGATAGATAGATATGAGTTGACAGCGATATATATATATATATATATATATATATATATATATATATATATATATATATAGAGAGAGAGAGAGAGAGAGAGAGAGATAGAGATAGATAGGAACAGAAAGCGATAAGATAGATAAACTAATATATATATATATATATATATATATATATATATATATTTACATATAAATATATATATACATTATATATGTATATATATATTTATATATATTTAATATATTTTCCGTTTATACGTTATTTTTAAATAAATATGTAAATCATATATATTTTTTATGAATAAATAAAACAGAAATTTTAATAAATACTTTTCGGATTTTCAATTATATATATATATATATATATATATATATATATATATATATATATATATATATATATAATGACTTAACAATTGTGCAGACATTTTCCGAGACACCATAACAGGAGAGTGTGTACAACAACCTTGATGCTAAGCCTTTGAGATATCTGAGTTAATTCTTCTCGTTTTCCTGCTGAATGAACAATGGATCAGTTCACGCAGTCCAGGATTTAAATATGGGCTGCAGCCCAGGGTCCCCAACACTAGAGGTGCCTCATGTAAGGATGTTAACAAGAGAAAAGGCCCAGTATGCGAGCTACGAATTCGATATATCGAAATCAAACAAGTACAGAATTTTAAATATTTGAGGAATCTTTTCGCCGACAACAAAAAATGTGACATCCAAATGTTGAACAAATTACGAAGAATATTAGGATCTGCAATGCAATCGATCCTGAATTGGTAGCTCGACTCCGGACATTTTCTCACCGACGTGACGTGGCATCCCTCTGTCTTTTTCATGACTAAAGCATTGACGATGTTTTTTTCTTTCCTGGTCCCTTGACTACGTGAATCTAAGCGTGCTATTATTTCGCTATAAAGGTTTTGCCCTTTTACTGTGGAAATATTTAAATATAACCGCAGAATTCTATTCTAGCAGTTTCTTTTCTCATACTTCCCTATAGAACACTATTGTTTAAATACAAATTCAATCGCCATCTTTTGTCTTCATGAATTCCGTTCATCTTTTGTCCTTTCATCAATCTTCTCCTATGCCCAGGATTTTCTCTCACTTCCATTCTCTGAAAAACCATTCCTACTAGTGACAATCCTGTCTTGCTTGGGATGAAATGCCTAAAGAAGAATTATATCAATTTTTCTACATGCCAGTGTGGACAATCTTTTCAGAGATGAAGAGAAGACTTGTGGTACTGGAATCAGTTATGTGCCATGCGTGATACACGTTTAAGCGATCATGTATCTTTTCGATACATGACTGACGAGGCAGATTTTTTCCCCGCCGTGGGTTGTCATTTCTTTCTGCGCTCGACCAGTTGTCATCCAAGTCTATAGAACCGGGTCTGTCCTGCTATTTATCCATACCTGGGGTGGGGGAAAAATAAGATTCATACCTCTCCCAAGGGTATTAGCACGTAAGTGAATGTGATGGATTCGAATGGAATACGAACTCGGATCTCCGCTATAGTGATTCTAAAGAAAGAAGACCACAAACGGAATCTGTGAACAACGTCGACCGTTTAAGGAAAATGGAATCAAAAGAAAACTTGTATTGAAAGAAAGACACAAATTCTCATGCACACATAATGAGAAAAGAGTTCTAAAAGAGCCTGACACTCTCAGAAAATACTGATGGCAAATGAGGCAGAAGGGGAACATTGACTTAACTAAGAAATATCCATGTGTAAATAGGTATCAGTGTAGACAACTGGAAGATATAATGAAGGAAGAAACATTGCTTAAAGCTGTAAGGTACTAGAACTTGAGGAAAGGCACAATATCCCACGCTATGTGGAGAGCATATCACGTGAAAGAATAATCACATATAACGTAAATGATGGAATGAATATCAAATTAAAATTAGGTTTCTAACTTTTTTGAGCATTTTCCACAAATAATACGAGGATTTGTAACTGTTTGTAGCCTGTGTCCGGCTTCAAACATGAAAGCAGTCGCTTACTTTTGTGAAGAATATGCAACAAGTACTTTGCGATAGAACTTTCTCTTTTATTTATTTGTGCTTGAATAAACACGAAATATTGAAAACCTGTTAGTTTAGTGCGTTTTGGTTGTTTTTTTGTTTTTTTTTGAGATATTAAACATTTTGTGGGATAGACAATTTTCCCATGTTGTTACACGATTTGGAAGTTTTTTCTGTTATAATCGGTATATTGATATTTTATCTAGGCATAAAATAAATGTAATCTTTGTATTAGTAAAATCAACCAAGGTCTTTCACGGGAAATGTATATGCCTAGTAATCATGTATTTAGGATAAGGCAGGATTTATTCAAAACAGGAACGATTCTCTTGATTGAAGCCAACTGACTTGTTAGAACACTAAAATTAAAAGGTGATCCATAACTTTGATGTATTATAGACATGTGAATGCATCGCCTGAGATGTGTCTTTGTGATTTGCATCTATATGCTAACGTGACACACGACACAGGCATTGACATTACAGCCAGATGCCAAGTTTGTTTATACAGCAACTAACCGAAAGTTGGATATATGGAATATTCTTCGTTGATTCTCTCTTTATTTCAATGTTTACAAGGAGGTAGGACGTCACCACACGACCTATACTTTCTTTACTCGCTGTAAATACATAAATATATATTGATATACTAAACTCATTTCACTATTAGATTCATAAAAACAAATAAGACAGAGATAACAATAGAGATTATTTTCTGAAAGTGATCAAAAAGAGGTTGGCACAAAATCTGTTCTCTTTCGAGTTTCATAGCAACGGTTCGGACGGAACCAAGAGTTTATGAATTTCAGCGCAGTACTAGACTGACGACGAGGTCCCACCAATTTTCATTTGAGTTGATTATATGTAACCGTAATTTCTATGCTAACATAATCTTTTTCTGGCAGTTCTCTCTTGTAGAATTTTCAATCTAGTATCTTCCTGATTAGCGATCTTTATTTTTCGCTCCTTTTCTAATACTTCTAGACTCAGAAAACCCATGCGTCTTAGCGGATTTACTGTATTTCTTTGGGTGATCTCAATTATACACTGAATAAAAGCTCACGCATTATTTCTCTATATGTTTTTTTCTTAAATACTTGCGTAATTATATCAATGATTTGGCTGTGGCGATTATATAACTACGGAATTCTAAATATGTACAAAAGAGTAGCAAAATGATATAATTTGGGCTGGAAATGAAACTAATGATAATTATGAATAACTGGAAGAAAATATTTAATAGCTGAAATGGATAACTCGTATCACAATCATATTCATTTCAACTTAGATACAATGCGTTTTGTTCGTCTAAGAATCAATGGATATTGTTCGTCTCAGAATCAATGGATTTTGTTCGTCTGAGAGGCAATGGATTTCGTTCGTCTCAGAAGCAATGGATTTTGTTCGTCTCAGTGACAATGAATTTCGTTCCTCTCAGAGGCAATGGATTTTGTTCGTCTCAGTGACAATGGATTTCGTTCGTCTCAGAGGCAATGGATTTTGTTCGTCTCAGAGGCAATAGATTTAATTCCTCTCAGATGCAAAGGATTTTGTTCGTCTCAGAGGCAATGGATTTCATTCGTCTGAGAGGCAAAGGATTTCGTTCGTCTCAGAGGCAATGGATATTGTTCGACTCAGAGGCAATGGAGTTTTTTTCGTCTCGGTGACAAAGGGATATGTTTGACCCAGCGACGATGGATTTTGTTCGTCTCCGAGGCAATGCGTTGTTTTCAACTCACAGTCAATATTTTTGGCTTAACTTCTAGGCTAGACATTGTTTTCAATTCAGTGGAAATTCATTCCGTTCAACTTCTGCGTAAAGCTTTCACTTCAATTCAGAGACAATGCATTTTTTCAATACCTCGGCAAGGCATTCTCTTCACTCTGAGGCTATGCACTTTGTCTTACTTCTTGGGATTTTCTCCAACTTCTACGTAAATCTTTCTCACCAACTCAGTGTCAATGCCTTTTGTTTAGCCTTTTTGTTTTTCAACCCAGAGTCAAGGCAAGGCATTCTCTTCAGATTAGCGGCTACGCATTTTGTTTAACTTCTGTATAATGCATTCACTTCAATGAATTTTATTTACCTTCAAGGTAGGTCATTCTCTTCAATTCAACGGCAATATATTCGGTTACATTTCCAGACAATGCATTTTATTCTACCCGGTTCAACTACTATGTAAAGCGTTATATTCAACTCAGACACAATGAAGTTTGTTAATCTTCTCAGAAACGCTTTTTTACTCAACTCAGAGGCAATGCATTTATCAGTTCCGAGGCTGAACCTTTAGTTCAAATTCTATGAATTGCATCCTGTTCGAAATGCAGTCCTCCCTGTTGAACTTCTATACAGTATCATTTAAAAAAAAAAAATTATAGCCAATTAATACTTTTGGAACTCTTGACAGTGCATTCTTGTCAACTCCTAAGCAGTTCATTTTTGATCAAGCTTTATTTTTAAGAAAATCTATATTCAATGTTAAATTTGCAGACAGTGCTGTTTTGAATTTATATTTTACATTGAACATCCTTTTTATTTCTGACACTAATGGTGGACTATGCACTAATTAATTTCGTGAAAGCTTATCCTAAACTTAATAACAATTCTGATATAACTGAATTCACCAATTTCTCATATATCTAATTAGAACATAACGCAAAAGATGTGAGAGTATTTAAAAAAAAAATATTCTTTTAAAAACGCTATTAATCTTGTCGACAATCCACAGGCAAAATTTTAAATAAGAATCCATGTAATTGATCAGAGTATAATTAAAACATTATATATATATATATATATATATATATATATATATATATATATATATATATATATATATAAAAAGGATAGATAAAGTAACTGACTCCGTTACATGAAAGATTTACCAAACGCACAGAATTATGGACGCAAAGAATACCGGTTATGATCCGAAAAATCCTTTGGATTTATAGATTATCCAAAGTGTTCAAAAAGACTATTTATTAAACGAGTTCAAAGTATAAACAAAAGTAGAAGAGAGTAAGACAAGGATTTGTTGTCTCGCCAGATTTATTCAACCTATACAGCAAGACAAATTTAGTGAAAGAGAGACATGCCCGGATTTATTAGGGATGGCCACAGTCCTAAGAAAATGGAGGACGCTGTACTGATGTACTGATGGCACATTCATAAAGAAAACTGAAAGCACTCTATGACAACGCAACAAAAGAAATCAAGAAGAAAAGACTACGTCAAAATCAATTAGGTGAGGCAATTTAATGATCTTCCCGTTGTAGTAACACACCTCGTAAAATACGACAGATACATCAGAAGAAAAACGGAAATAACGAAATATGATTTCAAGAAATTAAGCAAGGTATTAAGAAAAAGAAAATACCGTTAGAAATAATGGAAAGAGAGCTGAATTGCTAAGATATATCTTATAAGCTATGAAGGGCTATGAATTTTGAACAATAGCTAAAAATCAAAATCCTTCCTCCAAATCAAATCGCTCATAGTTCTACTATGTTCTATTTCAATTAAAAAGTTCCATTAACAAATGTTTCACGAGAACTGTTTGGCTTCATTGTCCACAACAAACTTAACGTCTCCAAATCATGGGTAAATCGTTATCTATCCTCCTTATCCTCATCATCGTTTCATAATAATAATTATATGAACACCATTAACGATTAACAAAATCATACTATTATAATGGATGCATCATATCCAAATGAAAACATTCATAATTCATTACGACTTGATGTGTAGACCTTTACTTGCAATAACAGCTTGACATCTTTTGCTACATGAGCGAATTAATGTCTTGCATTCATTAACGGATATTTTTTCCCATTCTCCTTTCAAATTAGTCCATACTTCTTTGACGTTTGTTGGATTCCTTTCCTTAGATCTTTCGTTTATTAACTTCCAAACATTCTCAATATGATTCATGTCTGGGCTTTGAGCAGGCCACTCCATAACAGTAACATCTTCCTCAGAAAGAAATGTCTTAACAGACTTCGCTGTGTGACACGGCGCGTTATCTTGCATAAATACAGCTGGTTGATTAATTGCAGTTCTCAAATTAGGTACAACATGTTTCTTCAATATCTTTTTGTATACAGTTGCGTTAATTTTACTGGGTAGCCTCGCAAAGTCCCGTACCAGCAGCTGAAATCATACCAAACACCACACTTCCTCCTCCAAATTTAACGCTGCTTTTCGTGCCCTGAGGCGAATAACGTTCTTTAGGACAGGGTCGAATGAACCTTCTCCCTTCACAACCGAAAATGTTAAACTTTAACTCATCGCTGAAATGAACACAATCCCATTGTTCTTCTGTCCATATGACGTGTTCGGTGGCAAATTTCAATTAGCTCATTTGTTTCTTTTTAGAAATGTAAGGCTTCGTAGATGCTTACTGGACTGTTCAAATTTATTTCATTAAGTCTTCGGGAAATAGTGTGCCTTGATAATTTAATGTCAAGGTTATCATTAGTTCTTTTAGAGATAGCGGTTGTTGTCGCAAATTGATCCTTTTTTGATTCATTACCAATCCATCTATATTCCCTTTGCAGTAGTTTTCCTAGGCCTGCCAGGTGGTTCCTTGGCTTCACATTACTCGGTTTCCTCAAAATTTCTTAAAATACTATGAATAAGACTTGGATTTCCCTACAGTCTTTGAAATATCTCCAATCGAGAGTTTATCTTCAATACGTAACCGGACTATCATTTTTCTAAGTTCCAATGACGTCAGAGATTTTTTTCGCCATGTTCACAATGCAAGAGCCAGTAAAGAGTCGGTGTAATTTAGTAAAATACCTATTTTATATTCTGACCCTAAAAAATTTTCAATAATGCAAAATAATTATTAAATTTTATGGATTTATTTAATCGTTCTGATGTTTTGGATCATCTATTTTTTTTTCGAATGTTGTGTATTTATTCTTATAACTTTATCAAAATAAGTTTATTGAGCTTTAAATTTTGGAATTAAATGTTCTTTGAAGCTTTAAAATAAAAAGTTATTTCATATTTAAACTTTTTTCTTAACATCGTTCTGATCTTTATGCTCTCTACTGTATATATATAATAAATGCGAATGTCAGTGTGTCACTTTTTCAATTCAAGGGACGTAACTCTCTAATTTTCAATAGCTCACGTTACAGAATTCCCATGTTTTCATTACTGCGATTGTTTTCGGGGATTTTTTTTCCGAGAAAAATCTTTATATTTTGGAAACAAATTTGGGAATAATCGAAATTAATTGAGAAAATCATCCATGTAATAAAAATAATTGTTGATACGGAAAGTAAGGACCTGCGAACATCAAACTGTCTTTAAATTAAGTGGCGGCAGAAGAATTATCGTTGGACTTTTAAAATGTAAGCTTAAATATTAATGCAATACTGAAATGCAGCGATAAATTTTGAGTTCTTCTTTAGTTGATTGTTGCCTGTCGCATACGGCTGCATTATGCGTCTCAAAAAGAAATCTTGCCAACAGAGGACCAGATTGCAATCAAAAGATCCAAGGCAGCATTGAGGAAAAATTTGCCGTGCAAATGATAACGCAGATGAATCTGTAGACAGGAGAGTTTCTAATACTGAGAATATGCAAAGAATTAGGAACTCTCAAATTTCTGATCAAGCTGAAGACCCAATCAAGAACTCTCCGCAGGAGTTGGCTTAAAAGGTGCCTGACAGGCTAGTATATATATATATATATATATATATATATAAATTCTTTTTATTTAAAAAAATACCGCTACCACCTATGCAATAATCCGATAATACAATAGAACAAATCACTAGAGATTTCAACATTTAAATGATGAAGTGCAGTATTAGATTGGCAGGGAGGTACCTGCCAATCTAGTACTGCGCTTAAATTCGTAAACTGGCAGAATCCTATCAGAACAATTAATATAAAAGTATTTATAGAAAAAAGAAAACACAGGCATGTTCATCAGAACAATTACCATGGAAATATTTATAGAAAAGGCATAGAGAAGCTTCCTTACGGCAGTAACAAAGGGACAGAAGCGGAGAATGCCAAAACAATATCGATAATACTGGTTTTTATCAAGAATCTCTAAACATTTAACAGAAATTTCAGATCAGATGTGACGACAATATTCAATGCATCACTGAAGGATCGACTTATAAATATATAGATTCCGGTGAGAAAAATCGCCCTCCATCACACACTGATTCTAGGTTCCTAGCAGCAGACTTAGCGATTGATTCAATATATTCTTTCTACATCACGTCAGCGTAAACGTTAGCCCGGCAAAGAGCATTGAGTCAATTCTAATGACGTGATAATTAGAAAGAACAGAAATGTGGTTCTACAAAAGAATGATGAGAATACCATGGACAGAGCATATGGGAAACGGGGAAGTTTTAAGAAAAATGTGAATAAAAAAGTTAGAAAAAAAAAAGAAAAAACATTTGACATTTCTGGAACACATAATGAAGAACGAGTGCTTGAAAAATGCCACACTCACAGGACGCATTCATGTTAAGGTGGACATTGAAAATAACAGCGATTAAACTACATATCAAGAATGTTTAAATACATGTCAGTAGAAGGAGTGGAAAAGATCGGAAAAAAAGGCAAACATTGCTAAGAGTCACATAAGGAGGAAACCTGGGGAGGACCACAATCGGACACGTCTTGAAGTGTCACTGTACATAGACGTGACAAACACAACTATAGACGACAAAATCCTGAATAACAATCAATAGATTAAGTATATTTCGATATGAATACGTGTTTGCAGAGAAACGCAATATATTATCCATATATGTCCTTGACTCGGCTCTATTTGTTTCCCTTTAAAAATGTGTTTGTGCATTTCGGCAGTTTTAGAGAAGTCGGTCGAAATGTTAAAGTCCCCTTGATACCTACCTGGAAACCAGTTAAACCAGATAGAAACAATATTTAAGAAATTACTGTCGTTTGTCGTTAGCCAAATATATGGTTATCTAGAGTTTTATATATATATATATATATATATATATATATATATATATATATATATATATAAATAAATTGCGTACATTTCCATTCTCATTGAATAATGTGTCAGTGAAAAAATAAGTGCTCGGAATAAATGAGTATGTATCAACATGGTAATTTTCCTATCCTGATCCTATTAAAAATAACCAGATAAAACTTGTCTAAATTTTTCAATGAAACATGTCTTAATTCATATATATATATATATATATATATATATATATATATATATATATATATATATATATATATATATACTGTTGATACGTCATTTTCATAGATATAATTTATTTAAGTTTTAAATACCTTTTTAAAAACTTTTTATAGTTCATTCTTTCTTACTTTTAAATAAGGTGAGTTTGCTAGTGGGAGATGTATATTTGGAGACAGGGCCTCTCTAATATCTTGATGTTTCCGGTAA
>CAHIKZ030002070.1:492500-597500 GCA_903632075.3 Acanthosepion pharaonis | reverse complement strand
ACTTAAATTGAGAGAAAATGAGAGGAAGGGAAATAATGTACAAGGGAAAGACACTATTTCAATACGAACGCTGACAGTTAACCAGATTCTCCACTTGATATCGTGTCGAATTTTCCAAATCATTCTTGAAGGATGTTTTCTTGAAGGAAATTCAATCCTGCTTTTACGGTCTCTCAGTATGAATCTTCGGGATAAAAGCAAATCCATGGCACTCTGCCATACACATCGATATCTGTTTCTCAAGTGAAAAAAATGTACGAATAGGCTATTTAATACCGGATTAATTCCCTTTCAGAAAACCCACTGATAACTTTTCACATCTACAAATGGCAGACAACATTTTCTTATACTCCTCTGAGTCACTTTTTGGTAACTTCAACTGTTTTGTACTTTGAGTTGTTTGAATGAGACGAAAGGATTTTTTCTATCGTTTAATCTGACGCTTATTTATTTAATGATTTCTTAAGTTTAGAACGGCTGCATCGGATTAAGATAAAGCAGTAGTAGTCAGCAGATTATTTTGTTCATCCTTGCACTACAAAGGGGTGTTTAATCTGGCATATAAAAACATTTGTGGGTCATATATATGAGATTGCTATCTATCGTGCAACTTTCTAAGTAATAATTGACAAATTATTTTTCTACAGCAAAATATGAGAATAAGAGAATATGCTGAAAAGTTAATGGGATTCGAGAATATATTTTCTTGTTAAGTCATTTGGATCGGGCAGTAATTTCTATAACAATATAAAGAATATATTTGAGAAAACTCAGGCGCCACTTTCAGAGTGTTAACGAAAATTCAAACGAATCGAGCTTATGAAATGATTACAGCTGACAGAAAACAGCGCATGGCGGGCTCACCCCACACAAAGATAAATTAGGAACAATCTTACCAATGTTACCGAAACGAATATGAATTATTCTAAGTTTTTAGTACTTTATTATTTATGAGTGACAATTTTTCTAGTTCTTATTTTGATTCATACGCACACATGCGAAAATATGATTAAAAATTCTGGACCTGACCAAAATGGTATTCCGAAACAAATTTTCATGTTCAGTAGGGTGTAGAACTTTTCAACGGATAGATAGATAGATAGATAGATAGAAATAAATAGATATATGCAAACAGACTGAAAGAGATTAGAATAGAGAGATAGATCGATAGATAGATAGAAAAAGAGATTAGAATAGATAGATCGATAGATAGATAGGAATTCATAGATAGAAAAAGAGATTAGAATAGATAGATCGATAGATAGATAGGAATTCATAGATAGATAGAAAAAGAGATTAGAATAGATAGATCGATAGATAGATAGATAGATGGAAATTCATAGATAGATAGAAAAAGAGATTAGAATAGATAGATAGATAGATAGATAGATAGATAGATAGATAGATAGATAGATAGATGGGAATTCATAGATAGATAGAAAAATAGATAGATAGATAGATAGATAGATAGATAGATAGATAGGAATAAATAGATAGATACGAACAGACTGAGATAGATAGATCGATAGATAGGAATAAATAAATAGATAGATACGAACAGACTGAAATAGATAGATAGATCGATCGATAGATAGATATAAATAAAAAGACTTTTATTTTCTTCAGATTTAACATTTAATCAGGACCGAGTGATCAACAATTCTTCCGTTGATAATCATAATCCCAAGAGAACAAATTGTTCATTTCTTTTGTAATACATTGGATTCTGTAGACATGAAACAAAGGGAAATGCATTGTTTATCAGTTGACATGAGACAGTTTAAAAAAAAACATCCAAATTAGAAATGTGTAATCGTAGATTGTGTACGCATAGAAATAACATTTTTAAGAGACTTTCGCTTTATACTAATAATGGATGGCGTTTGATTAATTTAAATAAGGCTTTAATGGAAGCGTTACAGTAAGCGCTTTATGTTTCTGTCTTAAAAATTTCAATGGTCATTAATTTGTTCTCTGATTTCTTAAGATTTTCTAGTGTTTTACTCTGGACAATAAGTTGTTTTAATAGACAATATATGGACACACACATAGGAGAATGTATTGATAAGATAGATAAGACGGAGCACGTTGAAACAAGCAGGATGTTTCACAGTTTTATTCTATTGTAAATCCATCGCTCAGTAAGTACATGATTAGAAACCCGAAAGAAATTAAGAAATCTAGTTACCATGGCAACATCGCTATTTAGACACATTGAGGTTAATTTAATTGTTTTGTAAATTTAATAATAAAAATGAAAACTAAACACACTGCATCTAAGTATCAAGTTCGTCATAGTAACAATTTTCCTTAAAAAAATTTTTCCATAATAAAATTTTAAACATCGAACTATTTTTGCATACATTGTTCGGTTATTTTATAACAGTCATTTTATCTTTTCTATCTCTCTCTCTCTATATATATATAAAGATAGATAGATAGATAGATACAAATATTTAAGTAAATGCTCTGTTTATAATAAACAGTATTAAACAACATTTACCAGCCTGAATGTCCGAGAAATTTTCAGAGAAAATATTCGTCCTCTGACAGGATATAAAAAAATCAACTTTTTAAAATGTCTTTTCCATACATATATATATATATATATATATATATATATATATGTGAAAAGAGAGAGAGAGAGAGAGAGAGAGAGAGAGATAACGATATATAAATTCTTACATATCATTGGGAAAAAATGTATGAAAAAGTGAAAAAAAAGATTTCGTGTGACGCATTTCGTCCTTCGAGAAACCATCATTAAAAATCCCTAGGCCAAAACGCTTTTCATGAACATCAATAGATTGCAAAACCCTTAGAATGAATAAATAATCAACTGAAAGACTATTCAAAATGAAAATATCAAACTGCAAAACAAGGTGGGACAACCAATAATTCATCCATTCAAGCCTATGCCAATTTAATTTAGATTCTTTTTATTTTTCAATTTCCATCACTTTCATTATTAGATATCCCACACTGTAATGATAAAAGATCTTTCTAAACATTTTCGTCTTAGTGAATTCTTTTCTCCTTTGATCAGAGTAGCCTTTTATATATCAAAATTGTTGTCACTCACGTTAAGGTGAGCAACTAATGCATTTAATGTATTGCTTTGTAAAATGTCTCTTTTGTGTTCATATAATCTTTTATTTAGAGTTCTTGAGGTTTCTCCGATTTACTTCAATGTGCGACACCAATCTAATAATAATGAATGCTTTCATGCCTTCTGAACACATGATTCTCATAGCTTCTGATTCTAATTGATTGAAGATGTTGACTTGTAAATGGTGTCTTGGTGAATGAAAATAGCCTGCATTAAATATTAATGAATAGTTTGTCCGTTGCTTGACCGTTACTATTTAGGTATCTCACTTAGGGGGCATGACACACAGTACCTCTCTGTTCATGAACGGGGTAGTAGAAAAGGTCAAGGCTAGGTGCCAAGATGATTGTTATTTTTAAATACAAAATTTTGAGGTAGTCAAAACCAAAACATATTATTGATTCATTTTATCTGCTGTCTAATGATTAGGGCGAATAACAGTGTTGATGTATTTGTTTAAACCCGTGATATGACACTTTTAATAAAATTGCTAGAAAAAAAAAATGATCGGCATTACAGAAGTATGGATAAAATTGTTCGTTCACTAATATGCGAGTGGTGCAAAGGTTGGCCTTATCTCTCATTACATCTCTTTTCCAGTGCAAATATTGGTCCGCTCTCTCATGCCATGTTTATATTCAGTGGGTGCCAATACCGTGCAACCTGATACAAGGTGAACAATTGTTTCTGGATATTTATCACAAAATCTGCATTTTGCAATATTTTAGTATATGTGTTTGATAATTTCTAGTTAACAAGCACTGATCCTGTACAGCAAGGATAAAAATCTTCAGTTTCAGCTTTTAACCCTGCCCTACGTAGCCACTGATGGGCCCGGGGTTTGTCTAGATCAGCTTGTTTGATACGGGCAGAGTATTGACCGTGAAGCGGTTTATCTGATCGTAGTTTTTTTATCTGGTCGGTTGCATTTGCTTTTGCTTTCTTTTTTTAAAGTCTTTTGCAGCTTCAGTCGGTGTATTGTGCTGTACTTGTATTTCTATACCCATATTATTAATATTATTATTGTCATTTGTGTATATGTTATGTTTCATGCTTTTTATCCTGTAGAGCCGGGTCCAAACTATGATTCTTAGGTCCTATAGGAGAATTGTCCTTTAATTGATAGCACTTTTCTTAGTATATGGGATTTTCCTAGCATGGCGACCTTCTGGGCAACTTGTATGTTGATGTTACTTGGGGTACTTAGTAAAATTATCCATTCCTTTTCTCACGTAGCCCAGAGCTCTGATCACTATTGAAACAGTCTCAGTCTTCATTCCACACATCCTCGATTCCTATGTCGATAATTCTCATGGAGGTGTTTCTCTCAGATGGCACTGCCATGTCAAAAAGCATACACTTCCTGAATTTCTTGCATTTTATGATGATAGCATGTCTATTGGCAGTTATTCCCCTGACGTGTCCCAGGGGTTAGTCAGATCGTTATTTTGGGTATCTCTGTCTGGTAGGTGTGCATAACATCTCTTAAAGGTTTCAATTTTGTGCTTTTTACATATCTTCCAGTGCACGTGTATCGCTACCTTGTTATGTCTGTGGGCATATTCTTGACAGCTTGAGATAATATGGTTGACACTTTCTTAATATTCTGCATTTCGGATTAGTTCCCCCCCTTGATTATATGACAGTGATAGGATCTTGTTGCGAGGCTTTGATCTTGAGCTACAATAATTAGGCCTTTTGTTTCAGCGTCGTTCAACTCAGTGTTCCTCAGCCATTTTTGTGTTCTCTGTTGGTTCACATCTGTTTATTTTGTACTTTTTCAGCATTTGCCATTGGACGCCTTGTCCTCCTAGATTTTTTTTAAAATTTCATTTGGCCATGTTGTTTTGCTTTCTGTTTTACGCGTTTGGCGTAAATGATATTCGCTTTGTTGGTAGAATTTCAGGTATATTAAGCTGTTTCTTGAAGAGCACAGCTTTGTTGATCGAGTGGATTTGATGTTTTACTATTTGAGTGGAGAGTGTCATTGAGTTTGCGAGGCATGCTTCAATCAAATTATTGTAGTTTTTATAGTTAGCTCTAGTTGGATTAGACCTCTACCTAAAGCTCTTGTTACGTACAGCCTATTGATATCTGATTTCGGGTGGTGCATCCTCATTGGGGTAAGCATTTGTTTGCTCTTGGCGCTCAATCTTTTAATGCCATTCAACATCCATTTAATAATGTTAGTTAAAGAGGCTTTTTTTTTGAGCCAAGTTTCTCTGTGAGTTTATAATAAACATTACTTTAAATATTATTAGTATCTATATATTAATTGTATTTATTGGCAAAATATATTCGTGTAATAGCAGTTTAATAAAAGGGTTTGTATTGTATGGCTTTAAAATAAAAATTGTACATGAATTACTGATAAATGCATAACAAAAGACAATTAAAGTCACTATCACCACAATCATCATCATCATCGCCACCACCATTATTATTATTATTATTGCATTCCTCTTTGTTTCTCTTTCTTCTTCCTATTGTCAGTAGTAAGAGTTTAATAACTGTTCAATGCTTTGGCCAAATTAGGTAAAATAAAAGATTTGCGTCAAAAATTAATAAAACTAGTAGGTACGCATAACATATCAGGTATATCAACAAATTACGGCTTTATACTAATCAAAGTACATATATACGCATATATATATATATATATATATATATATATATATATATATATATATATATATATATATATAATATTGGTGGTAAATATACACACATATATGCATAATATATATATATATACATACATATACATATATATATTTAGTATAAAAATAATTGCAAGAGGATAGTATCCAGATAGTACTCAAAATGTAGACAGAGTAAGGATATAATAAAAATATAAAAAAATATTCCATGGTCATAATTTATTACATTGAATCGTAAATACAATTCATCAGACCTATATATATATATATATATATATATATATATATATGAAATATAATTTAATATAATATAATATAATACCCTGACGATCTGTTTAGGCTTTATTAGGGTTTGTTCTACTTCGTATATTGAGCACTTTACGTAGTTAAAGATACTGTTTTGAAGGTTTTTTCTTTGGACTCTGAGCTTGAATTCTGGACCATTGTTTTCGCCTCAGTTTCATGTTCTTGGTTCTTTATTTTTTTTATTCCTCATTCTTCCTTGGGTAATGGTTTGTTCTACTACAAGCCGAAATATGCAAGGTCTTTCCAAGCGAGTACCACCATCTCTCTCTCTCTCTCTCTATATATATATATATATACACATATACACATACAAGTACACATACATACAAATTATATAATATTATTATCATCATTATTATTACATTATTATTATTATTATTATTATTATTAATGCATTCTACTTCATTTCATTTTCTTATCAGCATTATCGGTCTTGTAACTTTCAGCAATACACTTAAATGACTAATACTGCTATATATATACATAAGTACACATGCATCTATATGTAACTTATATAATATTATCTTCATCATTATTAATATTATTATTATTCATGCATTTTTATATTCTCACCACGTATCTCGAGGTTACCGCTGAAGATAAAATGAAAGAAAAAAAAAAGTCAAATCCACAGCACACTTCTCAAACTATACACAGATCCCTGTAACACGGATGTGTGTATTATTATTCCTACCAAACTTCAAACTACATCATGCTGGAAGAAAATACAAGGATAATAACAACATTCACATGTAAAAAAAAAATGAAAAAATTGAAATAAAGGTAGCACTAATAATAAAAAACTCAATAACATTAACTGAAAATGACCATAGCGTTTGGAAAATAAAATAGCCCTATAATTTCAGATGCATATATACAGAAGCCACACATTCGGTTAAAAAAAAATCGTCCTTGATAATGGCTAAACGAAGAGCCGAAAGCGTTTTGATATGCAGAACGTTTGGTTAGTTTGTACCCGGAAAAGAAAACCTTTTTACGAATACAAGAAAAATTAAATAAAAAGTTTAATCGCAACACGTTGTCAGTTATCTTTAATGAAACTTGTATAATAGATATCAAAAAGTATGGGGGACTTGTGTTATAAAATGAAAACAACCCAACACATTAATTCGGCACTGAATCTCATAGGAATTAGTCCAGGATTATTCAGCGAAATGTCCTCTTGGATTTATTCGATTACTCGAAATATTGTTCCTTTCATGGGAGATTTGATTTTTGAAGAGTAAAAGAAGGGTTAGGTGCGTGATCTGACTGATGCACAAGCCATAATCTAATAATAATAATAATAATGGAATCTTTATGTTATAATGAGACGAACACACACTACATACTTCTTTTCAAGCACTGACATAAACACAGAAATTAAACTAAAATATATATATTGATGTGCAAACGACAAAGTCCAAAGTCAGTCTGTGCAAAGCTCCATTATTATACCAATAGTTCAGATACTTTTGATCAAACCTCCAAATCTATGTATATATATATATATATATATATATATATATATATATATATATATATATATATATATATATATATATGTTAAACAAATAAATAACAAAATGTCGTGGTATATAATCCAAATATTAAAACTGATCCACAAAACGTGATCAATGTATTTATGTATTTATTATTACGGAGCAAATAATTAATAAACAATAAAATCCAAAATCACTTCATATGGGGAATAGGTTATTTCGGCAGACGAAGACATCGGTCGTCTGTCTTACCAACCCCGCTGTAGACTGAGTTCCTGTCAGAAATAGAAATTTCACTGTGAAAGCTAAAATAAACAAATAAATACAGTCGAAAAAACTAATGCAGAGTTTATCCATTTCAATGTTTCAGTCAAACGAAAGGCACGAGCCAGTTGGCGATTCGAAGGTGGAAGTTATTTTTCTTAAAGGGAAGACGTTTTATAAAGTCAATATATATATATATATATATATATATATATATATATATATATATATATATGGGGTTAGTAGTGGTCTATAGATAGAGAAGTCAATAAGTAAAAGGCCTACAAAAGAATGTATTTATTCAACGTGATCCTTGCTAATGTACTTAATTGAGTAGATAATATTAATCACACAGAGCACACATTATACAGTAAAAGCTAAGATAAAATTCACCTAATAACAATGCTTCATTTCTCCCGAAACAAGGCGATAAAGTGATTAATAAAAGTGAACAAAAAATCGTGAAAAACTTATTGAGAAGAAAGCACAGTAAACCAAATAAAAAGAAAACAGGATTCAAAATGATAAGAGAAGGTGATCGACGTCACATTTAAATTCTTGAAGATCGTAATTGTCAGGGAAACAGGAAACCGAGAGTAGTTCGATAGAAGAATTTATTAGAATTGAACGCTACGGCTACATCTATCTATTTCAAGATTAAAATGATGAGACCTAACTGCCAATCTAGTATTATACTAAAATTCATAAACTCGATGTACCAAACATGAATGCTAATCAGAACAAATGCCATAAACATATTTATAGAAAGGAATAGTGAAGTTACGCTATACCGTTAGGTATGTTCCCTGACCTGGCATCTCGGCTTCAGTATCCGAGATGCCAGGTCAAAGCCGATAACATTGCTGATTATTCCTTGTATATATACACCCCAAACCACGCTAATAGTTTGGCAGTGAAATTTAGGATTTTACGGTTTGATAAGTCTTTTCCCAGACGGTTTGCACAATATGGCAACATCATTGTTAGGCACATTATTTACATTATTTGGACTATTGTCCACATCTTTGTCGCCATATTTATTACAGCGTTTCAGCCGTGGAGAACTTTCAGAGGGAAATTAACAAGAAATAACTGATATCTGACATCCATTAAACTTGCACGTGGAACTAGAACAGTCCATACCAGTGAGTGAAATAAAGGGTTCACTTCGACATTCCAACCACCTGAAGAAGGCCGGGGCGTACAACGGCCGAAACGTTGTAATAAATATGGCGACAATAGTCCGAATAATGTAAATAATGTACATAATACCTCATCTCAGAAATATAGACAGATTCTAAAGGGCTGAAACGTTGTAATAAATATGGCGACAAAGATGAGGACAATAGTCCGAATAATGTAAATAATGTACATAATACCTCATCTCAGAAACATAGGCAGATCATTGTTAGGTTTCATTATTCTGTGTAACATCCTTTATTTTTTTTTATTTCAGATTCGACAGTTTTGGGGTGAACCATGCTAGTAGCTTTTGAGTGAAAATAGCCCATCCAGACATTGTTGGGTGAAAATGAAGGATGATGATACATATTAATCATACTTTGAGTGTATATTTAATAGAAAACCATAATAATAGTATTAAATATTTATTGACATAATTAATTATTTGGCCACATGAGCGCCATTTCGCTGGACAACATAAAAAAACCTATTAATCATGGAATCGGTCAATTTTTTATCGTAGCAGATTGGACTGCCCCTGCTGCAGCTTTGATGTCACCCATAAGTTATCTTTCGACGCAAATTGATGGGCATCTGCATAAACATTGTTTAATGATGGACCAAAGATTTTCCATAGGGTTGACATCGTAAACGTAGGTGACACTCATCTCCGAAATAGGCACAACCATTTGTCCCAACCACCAGGCCCGTCAAGAATCGCCATAGTCCCGTCAGTGAACAGAACACAACTCATGTCCAACTTTGTATACTTCTGAGCCGATTGAAGCCTCAATTTCCTGTGACGGGGTATTGCAGGAGACAGTTTCAAGGGAGCTCGCATGGGTCCCGAGCATTTGGTTTCTAGTGGTTTTTGGTACATGACGAAGTCAAGCGGCTGTGAAAATGGCTTTGAATGTTTATCTGGGTTTTCTATGTGACTTTCGGATAATACTCCTTAAGTCACAGTCTTGGAGGTCCCACAATTGGATCGTTTCTTCATTTGGTGAAAGATCCCTCAGCAATCATTTAACCGTATCCATATGACGACCTAACTTCACCGCAATGACATGAAGAGAGGTGCCTTTAGCACTTTCCTTGATGATGACAGATTTTTCTTCATCGTTGAGGTCTTTTTTCCTATTGTTCTTAGAGAGCATGGACGCTGTGAGCTTGGTTCACCCTAAAACTGCCAAATCTTTGATAAAAAAAAATAAAGGACGTTACACAGATTAATGAAAACTTAACAATGGTGTTGCCATATTGCGCAAAACATCTGGGAATTTTTTTTATCAAAATCGATCCAAAGAAGGCCGAGAAGTCCTAAATTTCACTATCAAGCTCTTAGCGTGATTCAGGGTGTATTATTTTTATTAATGCTCACCGAATACAAGACTCAAGAACAACTCGGTACAGTGTTAATGAATATTGTTGTTCTATGAATATAAGAGGAAGTTTTAGCAGATTATGTAGCAACTTATGAGGATAGGTAGGATAGATATTTGTAGATCATGAGGATATGTAGGATAGATATTTGTAGATTATGATCATATGTAGGATAAATAACTTTTGACTCTCATTTAAAGAAGTTAAAATAACTACAATCTTAACATCTTCAAAACATGTCGCAGCTGGTCTTTTGAAGATGTCGGAATGGATCTTCTTTCTTACAAATGGAATACAAAAGAGATCAGTTATTTACGAAATTGAGTTTTGGTACAGAGTCATAATTATGATTACCAAGTTAGGGTCAAACTCACTACTAACGATTTTTCAAGTTCAGCTTCTTGTATATTACAATGACTTTACCAAAATGGTTTACTAACCATATCTTAGTTTTTACACATAACCAGAAGCAAATAAGAATCGAACTCCGGACAAATGATCTAAAATCTAACCATTATATAACGACTAGACGAGATTTATTATTTATTACATTTACTTATTCTTGGTATGCAGTATTTACAATATTAACTGCATTAGTATTGATTCTAATAAGTTTTTATTTTTAAGATAAATTTGTTTTTCTGTATACATAAAACAATTTAAGAGATATTATCACCAAAACAAACTAGCAATATTGTTAGCGTCGAAGGAAATGCCAGTCTCCCATATCATTCAAATATTTGATGCCAAATCAGGAATTTGAAACTGACAAGTGAAGAAGAGGTCAGTTAGGTTAGACTCCAGAATGGCTATCCAAAATAAAGCTTCAGACTTGGAAAGGTTCGGTTTGACTCTGATTTAATGATAAGAAGAGAAAAACTGATAATAAAACCGGATCAGGATTTCAGTTGCAATATCAAATCTCTAAAAGGATGACTCAGACATTGATTCATTTATAGAAGTAAAAATTTATTAGTGAGAGTTTGGTTTTCGAACGACTGATTGCCACGTCATCATTGATTTTTTTCATAACGGTTAAGTAGTATCAAGCCTGCTCTTTTAGGTATGAATATGGCGATGAAGATGAGGATAACAGTATGAATAATGTAAACAATACAAGTAATCATAATACCTCATCTCAGAGATTCAATCATCTGAAGAATGCCGGAGAGTATAACGGCCAAAACGTTGTGAATATGGCAATGTAAATAATACAAGAGATCATAATACCTCATCTCAGAGATATATACAAAAGTATTCTTAAAGTGTGAAAGTAATAACTACCTGCCTAGATTTTAGGAGTCTTATTCAAGAAGAATTCTGCCACTAACCAGAATCGAACGAAAATTTCAATCCAGGTTGGTCATTAATAATTGCACCGTTTGACGAAAATAAAAATAGGAAAAGCAAGTCAGATCTGTGTACCTATTAAAAATTAACATTGATTATAATAAAGACTGTGGATGGAAACTATTAATCAAGAAAAACAAACAATGAACTTAGAGCACCAGCGATGTGTTAACCGATCCGAGGGCAGTTACGAATTAAAACGGAAGTTGAGGAGAACGTGGTCCCAAGACCTTCCAAATAAATGTATTAGGTGGGATGGGTTGCATGTTAAATGCAAGTACAACCCAAAGAAGATTCAACAACTTTTTTGAACGCAAAAAATAAGTAACAAATACTGGGAAATTATCCCGAATTTAATCACAAACCACCTGCAGCAATAAGAATTTTAAAGAAACAATAATGCATAATACATAATCACACCGATTCCCATATATATACATACATAGATATATATATATATATATATATATATATATATATATATATATATGTGGACATTGAAGTCAACACTTAGAGGCAACAGGCTGTTTCATGCTAGACGCAATCGTCAGGTCACTGACGATTGCGTCTAGCATGAAACAGCTACAAGTGAACATTGAAGTCAACACTTAGAGGCGACAGGCTGTTTATGCTAGACACAGCCTGTCGCCTCTAAGTGTTGACTTCAATGTTCACTTTTATATTTACACACGCTCTATCTCTGATATTGAGCACTTTATCCCATAAATATAGCACACCGTAAGAGTATATTTCTTCACATATATATATATTTGTTTATTTAGGCAACATAGTTTTACATTCAAACAGGTTTGTTTAAGTAATTTAGACGTATTATGTCTGTTTATTTTAGTTTTAATCTTTTCGTGTCAACAGTTTAAATTCTTCGTGGCCGTAGAAAACTGATTAAGAAAAATACCAAATTTTTCTTTCAAATAATTTTGATTTTCCCAAGTACTTTCAATCTGATCTGAGGTGATTAAATTGTCTGTAGATGTATATACGTAGCTCCGTAGATTCAAATTTTTTTTACTGTTGGTTTTACTACATTTTTACTGTTGGTTCTATTACATTTTGCAGCGTTCCAAGCTCAGATTCAAATTCAAGAGGGTATCGGCTGATTTAGCTGAAGCTCATCGCTACCTGTTTGATTGATTGTTTCGGTAGTAAAAGTTACTCAATCGTGGCCTGTTGTTAATATTTTCACTGTTTAAGAAAAAAACAAAAACATTAAAAACAGGGATATAAACTTAAACACGTGTCCCCACTATAAACGTTTATTGTAATAAGAAATAATGTCAGATAAAATTCACTTTAAAAATTTATACGGAAACGCGGGCGTGTTGGTGCGTGAATAACTATACAGAAATATTAATTAAATATATTTGCATACGAGAGTCGGTCAAAAAATATCTGATATAATTTTATTATCAAGTATTAGTCATAATTATAAACTTATGGAATTACCTTATTTTTTTCATATAAATAATTTTAATATGGTTATCCCCTCTGGACACACTTATAAAGCAAAGATTTTCCATATAAGATTTGTTTTAGGAGGGATAAATTGCTTGTAAAATGGATTTCAGTGAAAGTTTATTGAAAGGATGCAGTTGATGTAAGACAGCAAGATTATATGTCAGTTGAGTTAATGGTAATATTAGAATGTAGGAAACTGATCTTAGTGAAAGGCCCCTCAGTGGCAAGCCAACATCTATGAATCATAATAAAACGAAAAAGAGGCTGACGTTCTCTTTACAGTTTTCTGAAGAATCACCTAATACAAATCTCTGTGAAAGCTGTCACATGATTAAGAAAGAAACTATGATACTTCTACGAGGCGGGTATATATGACCTCGTACAAAGGTGGCACACCCCGATTGAGAAGGAAGCACACCACGCAGAGGACTTGATAATGAATCTTGAAACGACTCTGTTCATTTTCTTATGCTTTGTGTTCTTCTACTATGAATTCTGTTAAGCGAAGAAGACCAAACATTAATCTTATGAATCAGCGTTATATGTAAAATGGGTGCTGAAATATCTCTCTCTGCTCCATTACATTATCCGCACGTAGGCATGAGACATAACACGAATAGGAAGTCCTTTTCTTCTTCTTTCGCGGAAGTTGTGCATTGGTTGAGAGATTTTCAGCAATCCTCACACACACACACACACACATATATATATATATATGAAGAAATATAGTTTTAAAGTGTGCTATATTTATGGGATAAAGTGCTCAATATCAGATATAGGGCGTATGTAAATATAAAAGTAAACATTAAAGTCAACGCTCTGAGGCGACAGACTGTTTCATGCTAAACGCAAACATCAGGCCACATGTGTTGAGTTTTTTCTCGACGAATTATATATACGGGTCATTGGTGCATTGTGGGTACTCTATAGTAACCGTTATTTTGGCGGGAGTGTTTTGTTAATTTGATTATTTATTTATTTGGACTAATTTATTTTACTTGTTTTTTCTTATTTTTATTTTATATATTTTATTTATTCTTTTCGGTTTTCAATTTTTAAGTAAAAATTTTGAGATGAGTTTTGTTCGTTTATTTAGTAGATTCTTTTGGTCTGGGAAGGTAATTATAGCAATTTTTCGTCGAAGTTTTCATTGATTGTTGCAGTTTATTGAACGGTTATTTTGGCGGGAGTGGTCTGTTAATTTGTTTATTATTTACTTTATGTATATATAATTTTTTTATTTAGATTTTCTTTTATTATTTTTACTTTTTTTTGCTTATTTTATTTTATCTTTATTGTTTTCAGTCTATTCTAACGGAGATATATATATATATATATATATATATATATATATATATATAAGATGCGATTGGGTAAATTCACGCCATTTGTGCGTTGTTTGTTTTGGATTTTGTCGACTGTACAATATAGCAGCGTCAGTTGGGTAGCGTCTGTGAGAAAAAGTGCGACAGGTTGCAAATCCCTCCGCCAGAAATTTAGAAACGGCATGCTGTACTGCTTGGCATTTCAGATTATTTAGGTGTCAATCTGAGGACAATGAAGAGGAATCGGATAGAGTTGGATGATATATCCAGTCAACATCATGGTGCTTGGAGTGATCACTAGTAATTGCGACGTTGTGCCTCCATTCTTCTTCCCACAGGGCCTCAGACTCAACATGGAGGCCTACATGAAGTGACTTGAGGAGGTAGGGCTGCTCTGGGCCAAGAGATTGACTGCTGGAAGGCCCTATGTCTGGCAAATTGAATTTGTACTATGTCACATAAGCTGGAAAACCAAGTCATGGTTGTCAGATAATTTCGGCGACCAAATCACCCCTGGCCATCTTGCTTCCCAGACTGCAACCCCGTTGATTATTGTGTCTTAGGCGCAGATGAGAGAGAGACCAACAAAACTCCTTGTAATACCAACGATGACCTGAAGGCAAGGATTATTGCAGCATTCACCATCTTAAACTAGGGAATCGCAGAGAAGAGTCCCAGGAGATTCAGAAGTCGTCTGGAGGCCGTGGTTGAAACCAATGGCGATTTCATTAGATAAATTTACTCTTTAGTATTTCAAGATATTTTTGGGCAATTTTGCCATATATATATATATATGTGTGTGTGTGTGTGTGTGTGTGTGTGTGTGTGCGTTAAAATCAGATGTCAGTCAATGATATTTTCATTTTTACGTAATTTTGACGACTATTTATCCTCGAGGATACATGGGACAGTGGATAAAGGCGATAGTTAGATCCAGTGACAGGACACAAAGTGTGTGAGTTCAATACCTGGTTAAGGCAGTGGAGAACTTTCAGAGGGAAAATTAAATGACATCCATTAGACATGGCACGTGAAACTAGAACAATCTACCCCAGTGAGCGAAATAAAAGGTTCAGTTCGACATTCCAGCCAACTGAAGAAGGCCGGAGCGTACAACGGCCGAAACGTTGTAATAAATATGGCTGAGATGAGGACAATAGTCCGAATAATGTAAATAATGACTATTTATCCATCGTAAACTGTATGAATGTATGCATCATGCTTTCTAACTCTAATCTCCAGAAATTTAAATGTAATGTCAATCGCTATCTACTGTCTTCCTGATTACTCTTTGCTCTTCCCACTCATTGTCACTTTTTCTCTTCCTTATTCTTCCACACCCTGCAGCTTTACTGGTCTGCATTGGGGTAAAATATATTATATATATATATTTGATATGACTTACAAGATACTTTTTTTTATTTCTTATTATATTTATATTGTATGCGAACAAGCGTTTCTTCCCTGGATTTAATGATTCTAAAAATAGTGTAAAGTTTATTGATTTCAGGCGCTTTTAGCCATCTATTGACATTTTTAAGTTATACTACTATAATAAATATTATGTAAATGCTTTTGAAGACAGTCTAAAAATTGCTAAATGTAGACATATTCTTAATTTCCAAATACAGCCAGTTGATCTTATCTCCCGATTTAAGGTTTTGATTACATTTTTCTAATATAAAAGCTGTCATCAACTTTTGACAAACCGAGTGAATTCAATTTAATGAATATTATAAAAAATGAGTCACTCCTGGTGAAGAAACTAAAAATATCTATTATAAAAAAGGGGAGAGTAGTAATACTGGTAGAAAAGATGATATTGGGAAAAGCCCTGGGCGTAGATTACAACATACAAAACTCTATCAAGAAATCAAAATTTGAATCCATTAGCACAAAAATAAAAACAATATTTCTACACGTGAAATCGACGTGATTTTCCGTTGACAATATAAAAACAATAGCGTTTTCTAAATTCTTCTAGCTGCTAAGGACATTCTGTTTGTTGTTAATAGTTACTTTGTTTTCTCGAAATACATTTTTTGCCTTTGCATTAGACGAAACACGTTGTCTAATAATACACTTTTCCTATTGTCTTTTACCTTTATACACACACATATATATATATATATATATATATATATATATGTTTGTATATCGGTGCATGTGTGCTTGTGTGTGTGTCTCTGTGTACATCTGTATGTTAGATGAGAGACACAGACTGTATTCTCTTGTCAACATTAGCCCATCCAAGAATTAGAAAAAAACGCGCTAGAATTAGATTTGATTAAGTAGATTTCAATAATAATGAAATGACAAGGTCTTAACAGAAAAAAAAAAAAGAAAAAGCCTTAATTTGTTTGTTTGAATTATGTCTGGTCTTATCAATGACAAGAAAATTAAATTGAAAAGAAGGACTGACTTTTGGGGTCTTGACACTCTTAGTGAAATCAAAGTAATTAAATAATGGGACGAAACAGAAAATGGGAGATAACTTTCACGCATTTTCTGTGATTGGCAAAAGGAAAGAACGAAAAAAAAGTTACAGACGGTCAAAGAAAATTATGAATGGAAAGAAACAAGACATTAAAGATGCATACATAAATGTCGATGAAGAGAAAAGATTTATAGAAAACATTGTAACAGAAAAAAAAAGAATGGAAAAAGAGAGCGAAAAAGAAATATTGTGAAATATAAATGGAACAATTTTCTGATGAAACAAAACTAATTGATATATATATATATATATATATATATATATATATATATATATATATATATACACATACATACATTATATATATATATGTGTGTGTGTGTGTGTGTGTAATGTATTGGGGCATTAGATCATTATTCAAACATAAATTGTTAGATATAACAGACAAGGAATGTTTATTATTTTTGATCAGAAGCCGACCTAAGCTTCGTATAGTGGCTTTAGTTTCGGTGGAAAATAACGACAAAGGCTCTAACTTTTGGATATTTTTAGATCGAGGAAAACCATAATAAAAAATATAAACAACTCTTGCTCTACTCTTGGCAGCGGGCCTTTCTTTAAATTAATGTTTTGGACTTTTATATTTATATTATTTTAGTTCTCATTACCTTTGGATCTATCTATATATATATATATATATTATATATATGGCCACTCGTATTAAGAATAATCGTCTACTAGGGCGGCTAGCCAATTTCTACTGCAGACGCTTGCTCAGGTGCATTTGTGTTTATTCAACACACACAGAGACCACCTGCTGTGGTTTACACCCCAACTATGCGATATAATATATATATATATATATATATATATATATATATATTTTTAAAATAAAAATATTATATGATGAAAAATAAAAGTTCCAAACATAGCAGTTTACAATGTTATAAAAATTAATAGCTTGGTGATCTACAAAATTTTGTCAGGATGTTCTTGATATTTTCTCATTTTCAAGCCTGAAGATCCGTAGTTGAAAGCGCGTTTTACTAAATGTGTTTTACTAAACTATTCGTTTTATATATATATATATATATATATATATATATATATATATATATATATATATATATATATATATATTATATATATATATATATACACAGGTTGATTGAAATATAAATATTATCTCTTTTTTATCTGTGTATATATATATATATCTATAGATACATATATATCCATATTAATATATATATGTAATTATATATATATATATATATGTATGTATACCTAAAAATGAATATATATATATATATGCAAGTTTATCTATCCATATATATATATGTATGTATGTATGTATGTATGTATCTATGAGAACAAGTGTACCAGTTTGCTGATTGAGAAACGTGCCAAGATGAAGACCAGCAGTAGCACTCAGAAGCCACTTTATCAATGCAACATCTGCAATAGGGTTTGCGGCTCTATAATTGGACTCTACTCTCACGAAATGACTCATCGGTAATATGTCGATAGAATACTCAGGCGTTGGCTCCCAACGCGAAGATCCATATTTTTAAGATATATACATATACGTCCTGTTAAATGTAATGGAATCTCTTATTATGAAAATAAAGAAACGAACCTTTAGCAAGATCAATTATGAACACTGCCACAATGTACAGACCGTATTTGAAAATACGTCTATAATTAGCAGCATTTATACAGTCTACAACAGTACTTGCACACCATTTTTTTATCATTTCTAAGATGCAAAAGTTTCAAAGCTCAATCTAAGAAGTGGAAAATTTTGTTGTTACACCCCTCTGCGTTCGTCATATATATATATATATATATATATACACTGGTATGTATGCCAGAGAAATTTAGCTAACCAGTCGCTTCCTTTTTAGCTAAATGACCAAATGACTGTTCTGTGTAGGATACAGGTTCGATACCTGTTGGAGGACACATATTTTCTTTGACATTTTTGACATTCAGGCCGGTAAATGTTGTTAATACTGTTTATTATAAACAGAGCATTTACTTAAATATTTGCATCTATAAAAATAACGTATAAACGGAAAATATATTAAAATAATTGTCGGATAATCCATTTCATAATTTTATATATATATATATATATATATATATATATATATATATATATATATATATATATATAGTATATATAATAGTGGGCTAGATTTTTTAGCCACCCTTGATTACAGCTGTTTTGTCTTGTTTATTAACGTCTCTCTTTTTTAAACAATACCCTGTTAATATCATGCTACTCTCATCTACGAACAGTAGTTGACTTATATTTTGCAATCTAAGTTCGTGAAAGTAAGGTGAAATGTCACCATATGCGATGAGAAAGACTATGAAAGAGCTTGGCTCTCAAAGAAGATTTGTAAGAAAGAATCCCTTGACTTTAGAGGTTACCAGAAACCTTCGTATGGACTGGGCGTGAGAATTCGAGAGCAAAGATTGTGAATTTTGTAATTCTGTAATTTGATCAGATGAAAGTAAATTCTGCCAATATTTTAATTCGAGATTGGTTTATGTTTGGAGAAATCAGAATGAGAATTGGAACATTGAATGTCTGCAGGCGGTCGTTAACCATGGAGGGATTGGATTAATGGTGTGGGGCGCTGTCTGGTGTGGAGGAAAATCAGAGCTGATTCTTGTTGACGAGTGGATAAATGGTTGAGATTCGAACTGTGAGTTGTAGATGTCGATATCAATCAAGTACGAAAAAGGACGCTTACAATTAAAATCAGTAAAAGACAGTTGAAATTCCAAGGACGCATAATGAGGTAAGAAGGCCTGCAGAATCTGAAACACCCAGAGAATACTGAAGGCAAAATGAGTGGAGTAAGTTATCGAGATGGTAGAACATGGATTAGGAGAGATAACGAAAAGAGCAGCATTACTGAGTGCTAAAAGATTTGAATTTGTGGAGAGCCATGATACGGTACATAGGAGATTAAATCCCAGAACGATTCTATTTTGTTCGTAAATTTACTCCACTAAAGATCCATATATGTATAGAGAACATGATATATATGATGGATTCTCCCATCATCTTCGATGCATGAAGGCCCAACAATTCAACTCCTATATCTGAATAGTCAAAAAATTGCGCATATGATTTGATTATAATGATGAAGGCTTGTGTGGAATAATATACACTCTTCGGAAGAAATGATTTCAGAGAATTGGTGCACATCCAATGGCATTAGGTGCTTAAGCAGTTCTCCTGGTGTTTTAAGTTTTCTTTCTCTTAAACTGGTAAGTAACCAATGCTGAAGAGTCTGGTCTACCCTACTATTTAACTAATAGCTATATGGAGAAGAGACGGGTCCATAACATTCCATTTGCGCGTAATTGAATGTAAGGATCTCGACTGGAAATCAAACTCGGCTCTCAGATTTCTCATTCCTTGTTGTATCCATTGCACCACCCGTAGAACCTCATAACACACATAATGCCCTAGTAATGGTCTATAAATACTCATTGTGTTTGCACAGAATTACAAAAGGTTAGAAAAGGTCATTTCAGCATGAGGGATATGCCACAAAAAGGCCGCCCTCTCATTAACTTTTGTCTGAAATCAATAGAAATGCCGCTGTTGAAAGTAGAATCTATATCACTCAGCAGACGGTTCCCATTGATATGAAACCATCTGGAAATTTGTTTGAACTTTGAAAATGGGTTTCTCGTGATTTAACCAAAACTAATCATAATCTCCATTTCAGTAACTGATCTTCATTTCTCCGAAGGCATCATGTATTTTTTGCGTTAGATTAATAAACTGATGATATAAAATTGATATGTTTCGAAAATATTAATCTTAATGGAAGCAAACAGGCTAGTATAAAACACACAAGTTACCTACAGCTAAAGGAAACATTTCTTAATATTTTCAGCGGGGGTTTCATTCATTTTGTGTTGGTATCACAGTCGGTATCACGGTTGAAGCCGAGATCTATTGTCAGAAGTTAACATGAGTGTGAACAATCACAAAATTGGGATGTTCTGTACTAATTATGAAAGAAATCATACAGCAAAGATCACATATGAAAAGTTGGAAGACATCGACTGGATAAAAAAAGAAAAATCCACTCATTATTCTCAATAACAACTTCCATGAGATTAGCACCTTTTTCCGAATTTACAGAGATGTAAAAGTTCTTTTCCACTATAGTAAAAATACTTTTTCCATAAATGGTATTACGAAGCTAGTGAAAAGGAAACATTATTGATAATGAATACAGCGGATTCAATTAATAAACGCTAAGTATATATATATATATATGTAGAGGTCTGCTCTACGGTTGTATTGAGCTCTTTTGTTAGTTAGTTGTTACTCGTATCATATTTTTTTAGATTGGGCTTCAGACCTGCATCTGTGCGATTTTTTTTGTCGGCAGAAGTCCATGTTTGTAGCTCTTTCTTTTTTAAAACCTTTTTTCCTCGAGATTGATTGAATAGCAAATCAAAAATTCGAGGGTTTTTCGAAACGAGTCTAGTTATCTATATATATATATATATATATATATATATATATATATATATTAGTAAATTGCTGATACCTCCTGAAGATTAGACGGTCACCTACGAAACTATGGTGAAAGTCGATATGGTGAAAGGGAAACCTCTCTCTCTCTATATATATATATATATATATCTATATATATGATATATACATATGTGTGTATGTATATACGTGTATATGTTATTGTGTATGTGCGTATTCGCATGTGTTTTGAACATAAAAATATAGGTCCTTGCTAGATTAGATAATCGTTATATTTATTTTTTTTTATATTTGATTTGTAACCTGTAGTCGATATTAATTTTGTCAAATTTTCTCAATTACACAGCGGCCCTTTCAGTCAATGTCCTTCAATTTTAGTTTCCACCGCTCCATCTCTCTCCCACAGCTCTTTTTTCATTTCCTCTCCCTCCCTCTTATTCTGATCTTTAACATTAGATCGTCTATGGTGTGTGTATGTCACCACGAAATGTATCTTTAATGTATTAGACACCCGACAACATTCATATTTCCCTCTTCCACTCACCTCTATAAAACTTCTCACTGTTAAGGTTTAATCTCCCACCTTCTCCCGTCTGTTACCCCTCTCTTTAGCTCTAACATTCGTCCCACACTCTCATACTTACACTCTCTCTAAATTCTATTTTTATTTCCGGAGTTGTTTTTTTTTTTTTTTTTTTTTTGATTTTGTAGGTCTGATGAATTGATCGTATTTACGATTCCAATGGAATAAATTATGACCATAGAATAGTAGTGTTTAAGCCTTTTTTTATTATATATATATATATATATATATATATATATATATATATATATAAAAATATAGTTTTAAGTTTGTGCTATATATATATATATGGTTTAAACAATATCAGGGATAGAGCGTATGTAAATATAAAAGTGGGCATTTAATTTAACACTCAGAGTCTACTTTATGCTAAATGCCTGACGACTGCATTTATCACAGGGACAACTTGAACTGTCGCATCTGGGTGTTGACCTCAATGTCCAATTTTTTATACATACATAGGAACATTTTAAAACCCTTTATTCTACATTCAACACCCTCACTTGATAAGACACCAGAAGTGTTGAAACAAAATGGCTATTTTTGTAATGATTATAAAACATATTTATGTTATAATTTTCGAATATATAATTATATTTGCTCTACTACTATTTGTTGATTACTGGAATTTATTCCGTATATACCAATCCTATACTTGCATATATATATATATATATATATATATATATATATATATGGGTCGCGCTTAAACCATCTACAGGTAAAATATAACCGAGTACAACCTGCCGCATGGACGATTTGTAGGTGTTTAAACCGTCTCTCCCCGCCATCTTTTTTGCTTGCCGAGCAGTTGCACGGAGCGACAGACAAAGCCTGTCAAAGGGCGGATGAGCCTTAAAAAAAACAAAAAGCAACAACAAAAAAAAAAACAACAAAAAAACAACACCCTACATGTATGTGTCAATTTATATTGCGCGGATGATAGAAATACCTGAGTTGGTGTCCAGAATCGCGGTTCGACCTTCAGGCTGAAGGATCCCTGATTCTTTTTAGGACACTCTTGGTAATGAAGAATTTCTGGGTTTTTTTTTTGGTGGGGGACACCATTCTAGGAAAAGTAAACTCTCATATTTAACCTTAAACTTCGTCTCTGACAGTCTCTGGCAATGTGGATTTAGAACTGCGCAACGTTTTAGCCGCCAAAAAGGATCAAGGTAAAAGGCGGACAAATGGAGCATGATTCCACTGTCTGTAACATTTAATTTAAAAGAGGGCTCAATACAGAGTAGAGCTGAATATTATTTATTTGAGGATATTAAAACAAAAACATGTAAAAATCGCTACACAAGTACAATTATGTTTCAACATTACAAATGTGTCTCCTGGGGCGGTATTAAACTACTGGCGAGTGATTATTGTAATTTCTTCTCTCTCTCTCTCTCTATATATATATATATATATATATATATATAATATAATAATATTAGCAATAATTTTGTGATAACCATCAATGTAAAAGTATGCCCACCTCTGACATTTCATCTGGTAATGGTCATTGCGACTTAACTTATTATACACAATACCCACTGAAGAATCAAGCAAGAAAAAATCAAGTCACAGACATACAGACCAAGCTTCGAAGGTAAAATTGATGCGGGAATTAAAGGAAATCAGACGTGAGATATCAATAATCGATGAGATAACGAAAAACCCAAATGTCTCAACACGCAAATGCAGAAAGATCAAACGGAAATATAAAATTAAATCAGTAAAAGACATTCCATCAATCAGGGAAATGCGGCAACATAAACTGTAGGTAAAAGCACAGAGAACAAGACGATATGTAAAGCGTTGTAGGTTCTATGGCCAAAATAAAATATCCTAAATATAACTTTAGAAACTTTAGAGGGAAATTGAAAAAGAAGTTATACATCTCAAAAAACCACGATCTATTGAAAATAGTGCAGAAATTTTAGGAGAATATTTTGAGTATCCCAAAAGAATATAACTCCAATGCAGAGTGGATCTAACGTGAAGAAGAACGAATACTGGATAAACCTCCACAAGAGTGGGAAAATATAACCACGAATAATATTAAGCAAGCTCTAACGAAATCCCGTGGAAAAGACAAGGTACCCAAGTTATGGCTTTATCTTCTGTCATCTATCCAGAAAACCCTATCAATGCTTATTAATACTCCCAAGGAAGTCCCAGAATGGATCACTGAAGGTATTACATATCTCATACCAAAGACGAAGGAAATAGATGATCCAAAAATTACAGGCCAATAACCACGTTGATCACATTTGTTCCGAGTAACCAATCTTACTCTTCCGCCGAAGCAAACAACATTCTTCTACTCGAACAAAAGAGATGCCGCAGAGGTTCATATTTTTTCAAAGATCAACTGCTGATAAACGAAATAAAATTGGAAAATTGTAAGAAAAGATGGAGAAGTATGCATCAGTCAGTCAGTTATGTGCTATGCGGGATACACGCTTAGGGATATAAGGATCTTTCCATACATCTTTCTTAGGCGACCTTTTCATACATAATTGACGTGACAGATTTATGCCGCAGTAGGTTGCCATTTCTTTCTTCGGTTTCCTTCCAACCCGGTCTGTTCTGATATTTACCCGTAGCTGGGGAGAGAAAAGGAGGATTCATACCTTTCCTCAGGGTATTTGGTACGTAAGTGAATGTACTCGATTCGGCTATCCGATTCCACAGTCCGGGCCGCTATACATTACTCCACCGTGCCTAGATTACTGTAGTCTTTGATAGTCTGCACACTCTGTCAACCATGTTCACCATAGTCTATGGATATAGAATACAGCGCAGTACGTAATCTGTTCAATGAAACAACGTTAAAGATTAATACTCACGAGTCAGACACTCTACTGAATCTGACTATATCGCCAATACCACCAGCAGTAATTCTTCAGTCTTCGATATCAAAGGCTTCCAGTGAATATTCGGAAAAAACATGGCCGCCTTTATACACGTCGCATTGAATATTTTGAGCCTTCTGATTGGTTAACCCTTCTATTGGTGAACTATAAAATGAGTCAGCTCATTTTGGCTGGCTCACTAGTACTAGGCTACCCAAAAATTCCAACACACTCTTGGATCCATAAGATTTTGGAAATGTACAAAATAACCTCAGTGGTAATCAATTTCCTTGTACACAGCATGAGAATATGGAAAACCACATTATACCTAAATCACACAAGAGGCATTGCACCTCCATCCGACTGAATATTCTACGAGGAATCTTTCAAAGAGACTACATGTCCCCCACTTCTGTTTTATATGTCCTTAATTCCTCTTACGCATCAACTAAACAATAATAACGAAATCCCAAAGATGGAAATCCCCAAGAAATGACAAGGTGCCCAATTTCTGGCTCTATCCTCTCTCATATATCCATAAAACCCTTAAAAACTTTTAGATAATCCCAATGACATCCCGGAATATATCACTGAATGTATTACTTATCTCCTGTCAAATACGAAGTAAGTCAAGAAAGGGAGAATTACAGAAACACCCTCAATAGATCTAGATTTTGTTACAAAAATTAAGGAACTGGAACAAAACTAAGCCTATAAGTATCTAGGAATTAACGAAGGAGATAGAATACAGCATACCAAATCAAGGAGAAGGTAAGAATGGAGTACTACAAACGTGTGCATCAGCTACTGAATTCAAGAAAACCGCATATCAGCCATAAACAGCTTGGCTCTCCCTGTGGTGAAATACAGTTTCAACATCCATATCTGGAACTTAGCTAACATTAAGCGAATGGACGCCAGTATGAGAAAGCTTCTCACTTGCTATCGCATGCATCATCCCAAAGCTGATGTTGATCGTCTGTATGTTCCCAGATACAAAGGAGGCAGAGGATTAGTTCAACTAGAACTGTCTTACAAAACTACAACAATCGGCCTTCAAAGATACCTGGAAACTTCAGAAGACTGGATGGAGATCTGTGTCAAAGAACATGGAAGAAAAAAGAAACTTTATTCAGCAATAAAGGAAGCTAACAAGTTCAAGTGGACGAAGAAATGCAAGTAAAGCATAATACACTGACTGGAGCTGCGAAATACTTAAAAAATGAAAGCAAGGGTAAATGTAAACGACCACATACAGAAACGATGGCAAGATAAACAGCTTCACGGTGAAATACAAACTCTGTATCTGTCAGTGGCTACGTTGTGCATGGTTAAAAGCTGAAACCAAAGATTTTATTCTTGTTGCAGACTGTACCTTTGACGATCTTCAAAATGTATCCAAATATAAGGAAATTGAAATTAAATCTAAAAAATGTGGCACTCGAGGACATAACCTATTCTAGGTGTAGTTGGTGTCCTTGCATTGATTGGGAAAGATACAAACAGACTCATTGAAGGAAACACTGATGGCGCATGCATTATAGAAATACAAAAAGAAATTGTTCTCACAAATATAGCCCACACCTTACCAAAGAGATTTTTCTATCTAAATTTTGTGTGATTCTTTTTCAAAACTGCTCAGTGGAAAATTTGATGCCATTTGTGACCTTAGGTCTCTGAACCCGGAAAGAAATTAGTATACACCAGAAATCAAAGGAAACAACAACAGCAATAATAATAATAATAATAAAAATTCAGTCCCGCATAAAATTCCTGTAAAATATTTTTTTGTCTTTTTGCCTATTCTAACTTGCTAGCTAAGGTTAATCCTATGAACGTTGGATTTTAAATATTAGGTACCTTCTCTAAAAGACTGGATGCAAACTCACTGATTGGTTAAATAGTTCCAGCACTTAGTAGCAGCTTAGTAGAAGTTAATTAAAACAAAGAAGGTATGAAACTTACTAATTTCTAAATTGTGACGGTGGTCACAAAAATCTTGACCTATAGCATATATATATATATATATATATATGTGTGTGTGTGTGGACATTGAATTCAACACCCAACGGCGACAGTCTGTTTCATGGTTAAGCGCAATCGTCAGTCCAGTCCATGTGCGTTGCATTTTTCGTTACCGCCCACACAAATAACCGTTAGAGTCATCCAATAAATCTACCCATAATACAAAAAACGACTAGTATATATAAATAGTCGAGCCAAAAAAAAAAAAAAAAAACGCACAAGGCTTGAAAATTGCGCTTAAGCATGAAAAAGCCTGTCGTCTATGGTTGTTGACTTCAATGTTCACTTTTACATTTCCATACATCTCTATTCTTGATATTTGAGCACTTCAACCAATAAGGACAAAGTATACTTAGCCGACGCTCTGAGGTATTTTATCAAGACATGTGTGGAAGAAACGCTAAGTATACTTTTTCCTCTTATCGCTTTTTATTCATTTATTTATATATATATATATATATATATATATAAACCTAGTGAGCCAGACAAACCTACTCAGGTTTCACTGGCTCACTAGGTTTATCTAGGTCTGTTCTACGGTTGTATTGAGATCTTTTTAGTTAGTTGTTTACTCGTATCGGGTTTTTTTTCTTGGGGTTTCAAACCTGTATCTGTGCGATTTTTTTCGACAGACTTTCATGTTTCTAGATCTTTCTTTTTTTTAAAACCTTTTTTTCCCTCGAGATTGATTTGATTATTGGCAAATCAAAAATCGGAGGGTTTTTCGAAACGAGTATAGTTATATATATATATATATATATATAAACGTGAACAGTGAAGTCAACACTTCGGCGAGAGGCTGTTTCATACTAGAGTTCTGACCCAAACTGATTTAGAAAGAAAGGAGTGTATTCTTTATTACAAAAGTAATATTCAAATTTATTCCTACATTTTTTTCTTTATTCCTCATTTATTGATCTTTCAATTTTTTCTCTTCTATTTCACTTTTCAGCAGGCAAACATTTGATCGGATCATTTTAATTAGTTTTGTAAAGAAAAAATATTTGTCCTCTGCTTTTGAAATAGAAATTATTAATAAAGATTGTCATCTTATCAATAAGTGTGACTGATTAATATGACAAGCCCAGTTCGTCTCTTAATATCCAGACAAAAGACAATCAATAGGAAAATTAAATCCACTGGATTTATATATGTATATATCTGTACTAAGTTTTTTCGAAATCTGTCGGATATCTTAAGAAGAAATAGGACTTCTTCGATTATATAATTTACTGGGAAATATTTTTCTTATTTCCTGTTAGACTGATTTCGAGAGACATTTGAAATTTCTAGCGAGAAGCGGGACACTATGATTTGACAGAAAACAGTGATAAAGTAACACACACGCACACGTATATACATATGTCTAATAAATAATAATCCACAAAAATGTTTAAAAATGTTTTTTTTTTTTTTTTTTTTACGAGCGGACGATGTACGATTTTAGTAGTTCTAAAATCCGAACAACACTCCATACCCGAACTTCTAACAAAATTTGAACTGAATGTTTCAGAGATCCGACTTCTGCATTGTTAGCCGTAATCAGTTTGTTTATCAATCTGTGTCTTGAGAAAGATGGTGGTATTTTTATTATGTTTTTTTTTTTTTAATGTATCGTTATTGGTGAGAATAGAGTCAGTTTTTTTTTTATTGTACAGTTCAACTTTTCATTATTCCGAATTATATTCAACAATAGTGAAATAGTTCAGATTCAGCAACAAAACCTTTTGGAACAATCCACTATTATTTGACCATCACCATTATTCTGAAGTCAAAGATTATCTTCGCAACAAGTGTGCCTTCCATCAAACTAATATTCCTAATTTTAAATTATTTCCTTTCATGCAAATATTGACAGAGACACTATCTGAAAATCTTGTTAATTTGATGAACAGATATCCACAACAATGCATACGTCATTATTCAATTTCTGGAGGTTTAATGATTTGGAAAAATCTCCAGGTTGAATGGACAGAAATATTTTATTTAAGAGTTAATGTTTTTAAATCTTCAAAAATGGGAAATTTCAAGGTTGAAACTTTAGATGCGTTGCTAGGATTCATATTCATGTTAATTTATTCTTTTTTGTCGTACTTTTTAAGAAATCATTTTAGTCATTATACAGCAATCTTCATGTTATCTTGTATACTGAGTTATTTTCAACTTATACAGGTGCGATAAGTTCACTATTGACATTATTCGGACTATTGTCCTCACCTTTGTCGCCATATTTATTACAACATAATAGTTCAGTATCTGTCTATATTTCTGAAATGAGGTATTATGTACACTATTTACATTATTCAAACTATTGTCCTCATCTTTGTCACCATATTTATTACAACGTTTCGGCCGATGTACGCTCCGGCCTACTTCAGGTGGTTGGAATGTTGAACTAAACTATTTCGTTCACTGGGGTAGACTGTTCTAGTTTTAATGGATGTCAGTTATCAATTATCTCCTGTTGATTCCCCTCCAAGTTCTCCACCGCCTTAACCGGGTATTGAACTGACACTCTTTGGCTCCTGTCACTGGATCTAATGATTTATTTTTTGAAATAAAACTGACATCTATGTATAAATTTCTGGTATTATAAACCTGTAATGTCTTCAGCAAATTCGACTTACCGAAGTCTCATATTGCAAATTTGCTGTTATTATCGCTTTTCTCTGGTAATCCAGGATTACTGGTTCCCTATATTGTATTCATTACTTACAACTTGGTTGGCTCAGGAGATTTTTGTATACATAGCATATATGCAATTCCTTTTGTATACAAATTTTCCAATGGTGTTCTTTGTCTATGATCTCAACCTGGAATAAAATTTCTCCTTTTTCTCGATATGTGGTCAGCCACGACTATCTTTTTTTCCACTTTTCCTCGGATTACCGAAGAAACAATTGGCCAGAACGTTTTGTAACTGTGTTCTTGAAGCCTTACCTATAAATTGACAATAATGTCTGTCTCCCTTTTTTATTTCCTTCCGCGGCTGCAAATAATACACACAAACTCTAAAATATTGTTCTTCTCTATTTTGTTTTATTCGGGAGAGATATCAAAAGAAGTGTTGTCCAGCTTTTGAAGGTTGTCCTGATGTTATATGGACCGCAGACATATAGACAGATACTGAGAGATATGTTATTTTTATGTTATTTTTTTTTTTACCAATAATAAGCAACCCATTTGAAATCCGTGTCTCCGATAATCTGTTGTCCAGTCTTTCTCAAAATTCTGCATTGAAATCGTATATGGACTCAAGAAACTAAAAAAAGATTTAGAGAAATGAATTTAAAAGTTTAATTGAAAAAAATAAATTTTAAATATTTCTTAGGAAAAGAGACGTTAGAAATAGTTCCTTATGTATAAATAATAATTTTTAAGCCGAAAATAAATAGTGAAAAAATATTTTTTTTAGATTTATACCTTGAAAATCAATGTCGAACTTTTTAAAAAGAGATAAAAAGTTTTTTCGTTTTTCCCTTTATTATAAATAAAATTGAAGTCAACACCCAGAGACGACAGTCTGTTTCATCCTTAATCGCAATTGTCAGGCCTTGTGCGTTGTGATTTTGCTCGACGACCTATTTACTATTCGGTCTTGCATTATGAGTAGAACTATAGTATTATTCTAACCGTTACATATTCAGTTCAAATTTTGCTAGACATTCGTGTTTGGAGCGTCCTTTGGAATTTGGAACTATTTAAATATATGGGTCCTCTCGTAAAAAGTCAAGAAATATTTTGATTTTAAACAATTTTGGTGGATTGATATTTATTAGAAATATGTCAGAATGTAAAAAAATATTTGTATACTTTTCTATTTATAATACAAATACATTCGAGAAAATCTGTCTCCAACCTGTTCTTTATTGCGATTTCTCGGATGCATAGGCCGATAGACACAATACCTACTGTTTAAAATAAAAATAAGAATGGTATATCTATTCGATAAAATAACGTTTGAAGTAATAATAATATATATATATATATATATATATATATATATATATATATATATAAAATATGTGGTGCAGTTCAATTTATATTACAATGAATCATTCATACAAAAAGTATATTAGTAAATTTAATGATATAAATGGCGAAAAACATTGCGTTAACCTACGAATTACTGGATGAATGTTATGATCCTTGTTTTTAATAACTTCAAATATATGGTGCAGTTTGCGAAGATTTGTTTGCGAAAATGTCTTTCGCCATTTATATCATTAACTTTACTAATCTACCTTTTGTATGAATGATTCATTGCAATATAAATTGAGCTGCACCACATATTTGATTTTAAAAAGAACTGATCCGGCGTGGAAATTTTCGATATAACAGCTGCGACATTACTCTGTTTATTGAACAATATATATCCATTTTCCACATTGACTGAAAAAAAAAAAATCTACAACATCATAAATTTTCAAAAACAATTTAAAAAAATTCTTATCTCTTAAATTTTCAAAAATTCAATTTTTGATCTTATGTCAAAAACTGCACGCTTCTTTTAAGTTTTTATCCGTTAACAATATACTACTAGCAAAATCATATTTCGATTCGCATTTAATTTTTTTGGTGTCCGCTATTACTAGATCGACTAAAAAAAAAAAAATAAAATCCGTGCCTGAGGATGGCTGAAAGACATATTTCGAGTACCAAAAAAATAAAAAAAGACCATATAAAAAATAGGATCATAACATTGAAGACTTTAGTGATTCATAGGTTAATGCAAAACTTTAATACATTTGTTTTCGCCATTTATATCAATTAACTTTACTAATCTACTTTTTGTATGAAAAACATTCATATATATATATATATATATATATTATATATATATATATATATATATATATAATAAGAAAAAAATGATGAAAATGACATTTTCAAAAAAGACAAAAATTTGAACTCAATAAACTGCACCATATATTTGAAATAGATTAAAAACAAGGATCATAACATTCATCCAAAATTCGTAGGTTAAAAACTTTAATAAATTTGTTTGCAGAAGATGTTTTTTTTATTTTATCATTAAATTTACTAATATACTTTTTGTATGAATGATTCATTGTAATATATTGAACTGCACCATATATAAATATATATATATATATATATATATATATAACACACACACAAACACAAGTGAACATTGAAGTAATGAAGTAACTGGACGCAATCGTTGAAAAAGATGATTGAAACAAATGCATTTCACAACAAACCTGTCGCCTCAAATATGTGTACCAAACAGAGTTTATATTAATTGCATGCATAATTCGGATCTCACTGTCTTCTCTAAACTGATATATATATATATATATATATATATATATATATATATATATATTATTGAAATGGACAAACCGTCAATTATTTAAATGATTTTTTAAGTTTATCCCGTTCGTTTTATAGATACAAATATTTACTTATAACAGTGCATTTACTTAAGATATTTCTATCTATAAAAAGAACGTATATATATATATATATATATATATATATATATATATATATATATATGTGTGTGTGTGTGTTGTATGTGTGCATGTTTTTTAAAGTGAAGTGCATGTCAACCAAATTTTTGGACAGAGGTCTTACTAAAGAAAAAACTATGCATGTTGTTAGGAATTAAACCTGCATCCCACTATAAGAAAACAAACCGTATAAACATGTCACGTGTCCAGAATGCGCCCCACTCGTCTCCCACATATCATTCTGTAGTCAAAACACATGCAAGGCAAAAAAAGATAAATAAAACATCAAAACTTGAAAATATCACTGGCTCAGGCCATCATCGTTCCTGAGACCTTGGAAACGTTGCCACAAATCGGCCTTTCTAGCGTAAGTCGTCCGAGTAGTAAATTATCAGACTTTCGATTTGAATTTGGCTGAATAAAAAGAGGACCTTCGATATGCTATCAGGAGGCTTCACCTCGCACAGCCACGTCCACCATCCACACTGCACTATGACTCTTTCTTACGACTCTTCCGGATTTAGCTGGGCCTGCACAACAATACCCGTCACTGCCATCAAGAGGAATTTAATATTAATAAGGAGATCCATCCTAACGATGACGATCCTTGTTATGCTCGGATGCACTTTTCACTGCCGACGACTATCCATGAAGCTATTATTATACCAAAGAAACAACCGAAATTAAATAAAATATCTTTATCAGCAATAAGACGCTATATTGAAAAAACCAGAAAATATTTAATATGCATTTAAAATTCATTTTTTTTTTATTAAAATCCGCATTAACCGTTATACCTAACGTCACTTGGACTTACTCAAACTATCAACTCTCAATAAAATACCGGGATGCAGTTGACGGAATCTTGATTATCACAGTCTCATGAACTTTATTCTTGATTATTAATTTAAATTATCTAAAATGTCTTTCGATATGTAATTAATTAATTTGTATATATATATATATATTTTGACTTCCCGTCGAATTTTCGTAGAGGATGTCAATTATTGTTCATTCCCAGGAAACCGATAGCCCGACAATTAACTAATTACAGATTTGATTAAAGTGGTCAAGGTTTGGTGCAGGACCATCTACACTTTTGAAGATGCCGAATACAGAGACCTGGTGCAAATAGGGACATTGGTGAACAACGATATGGTCGCAGATGTTTGAATTATATTGTCCTTCATAAAAAAACCAACATTAATTTAAATCTTCAAAATTCAATTTAGTCTTCCCTGCTATTTATATATATATATAGCTGGATATAAAAAGAATATTAATGTGTTCCCAGAGTTCTTAGCAAAACGTATATATATATATATATATATATATATATATATATAATTGTGTGTGTGTGTGTATATATATATATATATATATATATAAATAAATATATATATATGTATAATTATTTATATATTATATGTGACACACAAACATATTATAAATATATATATATATCAGAGATATATATATATATATATTTGGTTGGATAGATGTGAGTTTGTGACCCTGGGTTTCACGCTTTAGCGATCGTCAGACAAACTGATTAATTTTTTTTAAAATTTGGGTTTATGTAGATTGCGTGTATTGGTGTTATTGTGGAAGTGGTGGGGGAAATTTCGTCGTTTTGTCATTCATCGTACTAACGCAAACATCGATGTATGCAGACACATATACATACTTGGTCGTCCGTCGGGACTCATACATATATAAACATATGTGAGCAGTTTCGGATATGACATATGTATGTATACGGGTGGTGTTATGTCTATACATACGCATTTGTTGAAATTTGAAATTTAAACATTGGAAGTGTGGCGGAAATGTCTCGTTAATGTCTCGTGAATGTATACATGTCATATTATTTATTTTTCGCTGAAAAATATTTCCTCGCATGTATGTATATATACGTGTGGTGGGGTTTGTGTAAAATTATGATAGGTAAAAATTATTATTATTTATATTTATTTTTTTAAATTTTTTGAAAAAAAAAAAAATGGGGTTTATTTGTTATATTTAAAGCTGGTTATTTGTTTGTTTTTTTGGTGACTGTGTATATGTAACAGGTAGAAATTTGTAATCCTTATTGGTTAATTTATATTTAATATGCTCGGGGTGAGAGGGTAGTTTAATTTAATAACGGGTCTATATGATGTGATATTAATGTTGCAAGGGGTTGGAGACAATGATAATATAATTAGCTAAAAGTTATTGTAAATTGGTAGAAATTATATATATATATATATATATATATATATATATATATATATAAATAATGCAAATATGGTTTAAAGATACGTTATATTTATTTTGTTTTGAACAATAAAATATATTAAAAATAATGGGTTGTATATTAATATTCTTTCCTTTTTATTATTCCAATTAGAATCCTCGACTAGTTTCCGCCAGCATATATATATATATATATATATATATAAAGTGAACACTGAAGTCAACATCGAGTGGCGTAATATATATATATATATATGCGTGTGTGTGTGTGTGTATTTGTGGAGATGCCTTTCTGCATATATCCTTGTGACCGTTTAGTATAGCGTTTCTCAACGGATTCACGCGAACTAATATGCCCTGAAAGGTGGCCAGGCGTGCTCCAATTTGATAGAAAAATATGATTTATTTTTATATTAAAAAAAAAACTATTTTGAGAACGCTAGAGACACCAAGCAATGCAATCTTTTTAAAAATAAATTCTTATTTCAGGAGACTTATTATTTATTATTTTCAAATTTCAGGACTTATTTTTTCTTATTAAGATTTAAAGTGCGCCCCCAGAGTTTTAGTTATTCGACAATTGCACTCTGAAAAGAAAAAGGTTGAGGAACACTGATTTAGTCTTAATCTCTCTCTCTCTCAGTTATATAACTAAGAAACTAAAGAGCCAGGCAAACCTACGTAAGGTTTCACCTACGCGGATCGTCGAGGGCCACCGTGCCCTGACGATCCGCGTAGGTGAAACCTAGGTAGGTTTACCTGGCTCTTTAGGTTCATAGTAAGATTTGCTTAGTGTATTGAGCACTTTGCTTAGTTATTTTTATTTTACTCGTGTCGGAGGTTTTTTTTTTTGGACTCTGAGCTTGGATTCTGGGCGATTGTTTTCGCCTCAGTTACATGTTCTTATTTCTTTCTTTCTTTTTTTCCCTTGGGTATTGGTTTGTTCATTTACAAGCCAAAACACCTAAGGTCTTTTCAGACAAGTATACATACTTCTTATATTTATAAGATTTTATATATATATATATATATATATATATATATATATATATTCCACTGTCCGTAGCATTTAATTTAAAAGAGCGCACAGAGTAGAGGTAAATATTTATTTTAGGATATTAAACACAAAATAAAAATCACTACACAATGCCAATTATGTTTCGACGCTATAAATGTCTCTCCTCGGACGATGGTAAAACACTGGCGAGTGAACAATTAATTTAATTTCAAATACAGAATGTTTCCTTTTCTTTCGAAAAAAATAAATAAATAAAAATAAGATTGTGCACTTTACCGTGATGAACCAATCGAATGTGACGTACGCTAAATTCAATCCCTTTTCTCTTTCCTCCTCCACCAGCCTATATATATATATATATATATATATATATATATACGGGGAGAGAGAGAGAGAGAGAGAGAAACATAGAAAGAGATTGATTCCTCTTTATTTGAAAGTCAAAATCTTTTCATAAAATCTTTGCCTTTGAAATGAAACCAGGGTCGGGGCAGAAATTTGACGCTATATCTCTAAAGTTGAAATTAATTTGATTCATGAGATTTTATCCGAAACTGAAAGAATCAAACCAGAAAGAAGACACGAAAAATGACTCATGATTTGAATGTCACTTTTATTCTAATTTTACTAGATTTGCTTGCAGATCATATTTCAGTTTTATTCAAGAAGGCAGTATCAATGTTAGATAAAAGCAAACATATTCTTTTCTCTCTTTACCCTTCAATATTTCATGAACTATGATTGATGGAGAGCTTTTTTTTTTCTAGCTCGGGACATTCCATTAAGTATATGAATTATTATTTCAGAAATGGCCATTGGGATCATTTACCGTAGATTTATGTTTTACTGAAAGATGGACAATTATTGTTCAGCGCATTTCTTACTGTTATTTTCACTTTTACTTTCTTTTTTGTGTGACATTTTCTTCATCTATAACAATTCATTATCCATACCACCATACCTTTCTATATGAGCGCGTTCTATCTATCTATCTATTCAGTCTGTATATCTATCTATCTCCTCCACATTATTCATCCCTCTCATGATCTTTTTCATCTGTCTATATATATATATATGAAAGAAAAATACAGAAAAAAAAAACAAAATTCTGAATATGCATTATTAATGTTAAAATAAAGTCGACGTCGGACGTTTCGGTCTATTTAAGACCATCTTCATGGACATTTTCATTTAAACATAATTAACATTATAACTTATAACAATTTAACACAAAAGACGATGGACATAAGAGCCCAACTAATTCAGACAGATAACTGAAATTTTATACAGATCAGCGTTCTGTTTAAATATGATCACGTAGTCGTCACGTGGGCGATGTTGTTAAACGTATTCGAAGATGATTTCCAAAAATTAAAATATCAAAAATCGAAATGAAAAATTTTATAAACAATTAAAGAAATCTCTTCCGTTGATGTTGGAATACGTAGTGATCAATTGGTTCTTATATCCTCAACAAGTTTGAAAGTCTTTCCCGTTACAATGTAAATCCAAAAAGTGATTTTAAAAACGATGGAACAGTTCTAAAAAACAGTTCGATAAAAATTCCATTCTTTACTTGATCAATAGATTCCCTCTCCCAAGCTTGAAATCTTCCACGTTATAAAGTAAAATTCAGGTTTGTATATTTTCAGTAGACAGTATGTATTAATATATGGATATAAATCTTATGTCCATCGTCTTTTTTGTGTTAAATTGTTATAAGTTATAATGTTAATTATGTTTAAATGAAAATGTCCATGAAGATGGTCTTAAATAGACCGAAACGTCCGACGTCGACTTTATTTTAACATTAATAATGCATATTCAGAATTTTGTTTTTTTTTGTATTTTTCTTTCATACTGTCGGATTTATATCCATATATTTGCTTACATATATATATATATATATATATATATATATATATATATATATATATATATATATATATATCTGCTAATAAATAATTACTTTATCTATCTATCTATCTAAGTCTGTCCATTTTCTCTTTATCCCTGTCTATCTATCTATCTCAGTCTGTCCATTTCTTTTCTCTTTATCCCTATCTATCTATCTATCTATCTATCTATCTCAGTCTGTCCATTTCTTTTCTCTTTATCCCTATCTATCTATCTATCTATCTATCTATCTCAGTCTGTCCATTCTTCTCTTTATGCCTATCTATCTATCTATCTCAGTCTGTCCATTCTTCTCTTTATGCCTATCTATCTATCTATCTCAGTCTGTCCATTCTTCTCTTTATGCCTATCTATCTATCTATCTCAGTCTGTCCATTCTTCTCTTTATGCCTATCTATCTATCTATCTCAGTCTGTCCATTCTTCTCTTTATGCCTATCTATCTATCTATCTCAGTCTGTCCATTCTTCTCTTTATGCCTATCTATCTATCTATCTCAGTCTGTCCATTCTTCTCTTTATGCCTATCTATCTATCTATCTCAGTCTGTCCATTTTCTCTTTTTCCCTATCTATCTATTTCAGTCTGTACATTTTCTCTTTTTCCCTATCTATCTATTTCAGTCTGTCCATTTTCTCTTTTTCCCTATCTATCTATCTCAGTCTGTCCATTTTCTCTTTTTCCTATCTATCTATCTATCTATCTATCTGCATACAAGTTATGAAGTAGCAATATGGAAAGGTAATGGTTGACTGTGTCACTGTACTTTGATGTCATGGAACTGTCTATTGTACACTGACATTTGCCGAGGAAGTGTGAAGGTCGGCTGTGTTGCATACGGCCAGAAAATGCGAATTATCGGTATTTGAACAGAACATAATAATAGACACCAGGCGGATGGAATATTCCATTTCTTAAATTGTGAAGACATTTGCCATTTCTTAATCGACGATGTCGCGTGCATACCAGGAATACCTGATGGAAACTTACTAACCACCGTTGATAGCGTAGTGTCTAACCATGGGTCCTTAAAGAATGTGATCAGAGGCGTCTTTTTAGAACTCTTTGCGGCAACATAGCAGAAAGCTTGCCTCAAATCCACACCCACATTCAATGCCGGTGATTCCAGAGGCTTTGATTCAGTTCAGCGATCGTTAGCTTCCACTCGGGTGGCTCTGTTAATACCAAAACGCGAGCGAAACGAGCGGGTCGTCCTGCGCGTAACGTGTTGGCCGGCGGCCATGGATAAAATATAGGCAGGCATCGTGTTTCAACGTGCTATCGCTCCAAACAACGTTACCGCCATTTTCTTTCAATTAATAACTGCTCGCAGTCGTGGTGGAGGCGACCATTTGAAAGTGGGAGACGAAGGGGAACGATCTCTCATGCGAAGTCTCGTTTTTCAACCACGTGAGAAAAAAAAAAAGAACGCGATGACTGTGAGATTAGCAATTTTTCGCCTTTCTACCGGACAGCGCCCCGAGACAAGAGATTTTGATACCGCAAAGTGCGTTTGATGTGCCGATGTTCATTCAATGAATCCTGCCATTCGCATCAGTTCTCTCGGCTGGCAGCACTCTTCACTGACAGACTAGCCGAATGATTACTCGTTCAAGGTGTTGCGTCTTAACAAAAACTGTGCTGTTTAAAGATTTGTACGAGGGGCAAGAAGATCGAAAACTATAGTCTGGGCCACTCAGATGCGTAACTACGAATATCGGTGGGTGTCGGCGAACTGTCGGCATCACTGGCTAGAACGTCCGTGACCAGATCGCTTGCTGTGGAGAAAACACGAATGTCATCCTGACACCTCCGACAATGATAGGGTAAGTAACCGCGGCAGAGGCGAGGCCAGTAAAGCTCTAGTCGACCTCGATCTCCAACGGTTGCGGTTTGGGGAGTTAAATTGTCAATTTTTGCCATCACATCACCTCTTACATTTGGCTGACATGACGGAGTACTCCAGCTTTTGTGGCATGGTGCAGAATCCTGTTACCAGACATAGGGTCTTCCAGCAGTTACTCTCTTGACCCAGAGCAACAGTACCTTCTCAAGGCACTTCATGTAGTCCTCCGGGTTGAGTCTGAGGCCCTCATCAACAAATTTAGGATTTCTTTTGTTATCAGAATGATCAGAGTGAATTTTCTGAGCTTCTATACCTTCGTAATCACTCATAAAGACTCATCCAACTCTTTCTGAATTATTTGAACTCTCCTCAGATTTACACACAAACTCACTGAAATGTTCGTATTGGAACTTTCGGCGCGAATGCCAAGCAGTACATCATACCGTTTCCAAATTTCTGGCGGAGTGAATTGTGTCATGGTGCTGTTTTTCTCACAGACGGTGCCGAACTGATCTTACTATACTGTGAAGTCGCCAAAACCAAAAACAACGCACATGCAAGAAAGTAAAAATATAAAATGGCGAGAATTTACCGATCGCACCGGTATGTCCGTGTGTATTCCTGTGTTCGTGTATTTGTGTGTGCGTATGTGTAATTTATCCATTATGTTTATGTTTTAATATCTCAAGAGTATATTGCGCAGCCTTGATGCAAGCTCTATAGTTGGAAAAGTGCCTCTCATTTGCTGTTGCTCTGTTGGAAGTGAGATGCAATTTAATGTAGTGTGTAATCATCGTATTCACACGCAATATGCTTCAACTTTCACTTGTAACTTGGAGATTTTGGAAACTATTCAAATGTTTAAGAAGGCTTTCAATAATGAGTCAATGGTCGACACTTCAATCTTGACGCGAATCCGTTTAATGTGATACACGTTATGAAAGGCTTTCAACAGCCAGAACACGGGTTGAACCTTGTGGCCAGCAATTAGTAGAAAGCGATACAACTGATCTGAAGTAGATCAGCAGATTTGTCCGGAAAGTATCCAGCCGAACTGAATATCTCGATCATCCCAGTCTTGTTGACGGTGCAGATCACCAAATCTGTCCGGTAATCACAACGAATTAGGTTCGCCGCTTTTCCCGTCTACTACAAAACCTCGGACGCCGTTGAAAGGGTAATTTCAGATCGTAGACAAGATTAAGGTGAATGCGACGGTGTACCCGAAAGAGGATTCTGTTTAGAGTTTTGAAAATTTTAGCGAGGATTGCAATCGAGAATCTCTTAAGACTTCTAAACTTGAAGCAAATCGACAGCAGTTTCTGAAGCTCACACCGGGTGTCAGTCTTGTCAGATAGCAATAAGAAGCAGGGGATAGAATTCTCTAAGGGTCACAATAATGGCACAATAGCAGAATGGAAAAAAAAATCATGGAATGGTGCGTCTTTATTCCTGTTACAGCATTCAGATAGGCCAGAATTTGGCGTAAACCACATGAAAAATATGAACTCATCCCGCTTTATATCAATGGTCCGGACGGATACTATAATGATAAAGGGACTCTTTACTTGGTATACAATCTTTGTAGAAAAAAAGATCGTTTAAATGCCACAACCTGATTTGGTATTTCGGTTAACCACGTGATTCAATTTATGAATACGCTGCACATTTACCACCAAAGGATAACACTTCGTGATACAAAGCAAAAATAGTGAACATGGAACAGTGAACTGGATTCTCTGTGCTAAAGTGTTCTCCAAAGTCTTCGTATCGAAATCACACGTTTGGAATGTGGTGAAAAGGGAGATTAGAACCCGTGATAGGCAGCCAATTATCGAGAAGAATTTAGGGATATCATAAAGACATCATGAATCCAGATGGCGAAAGAATGCTTCAAAAACATAGTCGATTCCGTATCAATACTAATTTAATATATTCTAAAGGTAAAAGAGGATCTATCCAGGTATTAGAATAGTAAAACTAATAAATTGACCTGAGAATATATATATATATATATATATATATATATAATGTCTTAAAATAATTGTCGGACTTTGTCCATTTCATAATGTGTGACGTCATTTGTTTACATTTGGATTCGCATTGAGCAGAAATCAATGTATGAGAGAAAATCATGGAAACTTGTAGTTTAAAAACAGTAAAATCAACCTTGCTTAACCGCAACGCTCCTCTGTGGCGAAATCGGTAAAAGCACGTCAGGCTATATCACGGTTCTGTATAGGATACAGGTTCGATTCCTGTCGGAGGATGCATATTTTCTATGACAATTTCTCAGACATTCTGGCTGTTAAATGATGTTTAATACTGTTTATTATAAACAGAGCATTTACTTAAATATTTGTGTCTATAAAAAGAATGTATAAACATTAAAAAATGTCTAAATATATATGAGTCAGTGTTGAAACATTCTCAGCTTGATCAAGAATGGATTTCGAATAAATCCAAACTTCGGGATCCAAATCATCAGACCTACAAATTCAAAATTTGAATTTGTAGGTCTGATGATTTGGATCATTTACGATTCCAATGGAATAAATTATGACCATGGAATATCAGTGTTTAAGTTTTTATTATATATATATATATATATATATATATATATATATATATATATATTACGAGTGTAACAGCAACTTTTGAAAATGCATTTGACGAACAGTTAATGCTATATAGCATTTCTATATTTTCTGTTTGCTCCTTATATTAGGACGCTTGTTTTGAAAAAAAACTCCACAGCTACAACTGATAAATTTAAAAGTTAAAATAATTATAACAGTGATCTTCACATGTGTTTTCAAAAACAAACACTATCACAACGATCACAGGTACAATAAATTTGTCTTTGCAATACACCTATGAGGATGATCTTGGAGAAGATTTAATTGATTGGGTACGTAATAACTACGGTGTCTTCCTTGGTGTATTTCACCGTAATATCAAAAAGCTGATGAGAGGACCAGAAAGTATTATAAAATACATAGACATATATCTATATTATAAATACATAATATGTCTATATTATTTAATTAAACATGTTTGAATGAAGATATGCTGCCCATATATATATATATATATATATATTTATATATATGGGGGAGGGTAGTCCTTATCGCTGCAGTGTTTGGAATGTGAAACAGGTACAGTTCAATATCAGGGTTCACTTAATTTTTCTGGACGCACAAAAAGCAAATATTTGTTATTATGGGCTTCCATATATCAGTTTTACACTTGTGAAACTCAAAAGGCTGCTGGCAAACTGCGTGTCACCAACGACACTGCTGAGAGAGGAGAGGATTCCAGACACGACTTTAACGGGCAATGCACCAATTCAGAAGAGTCAATTCAGTTCATCCTGCAACATGATCTCCCCAAGAGATACTTTGTACGAAGGACTTTCAAAAAGTTCTAAGCCTCACTCAGGAGTCGGAGAAACAAGACATTTTTTGGCACTATTTTTATCTTCATTATGTTCTGAAGGCGTAAACATGATTACGACGCCTTCAGAATCCTAAAAAAAAAAGAAGAAAACATCACTTTGCCAACACAGGCTGTCTGCTTGAAATTATTCGGGTGGATAACCAAACTGCTTCCACTGTTTGTTTTGAATCTTTGATCCAGTTTCGAAGTGGTGAACCCAGGTTTCATCTTCAGTTACTAATCTGCGATGGAAATATAAACCCTTTCAGCTTCTGGTGTCAGCATTTTTGCGACGCGTCTTGCAGACAGCTTGCTCATTCCCAAGATCTCTGTTAAAAGAGTATGGGCCGAACCAAAACAAATCCCTATTGACTAAGCTATCTACTGGACAGTAAGACGTCTGTCACTGAAAAACACAACTTGTTCATCAGTGGTTGACGTGTTTGGAGGACCTGACCGAAGTTCATCTTCTGTGTTGTCCCTACACCGCTTGAATACCATAGTCCACTTACAGTTGTATCGGAGGGAGATTCCTCAACAGGGGTCTGTAACATATCGTCATGTTTTGTCCATTTTAAGATTTGTCGCAACCTCACATTTGTATGTGTCCTACCTGCACAGAAATTAAGACAAAATCTGAATTAGTTTTTCTAATTTTATAAGGACTGGTATTGTGTTTCCACAACAAAAATCTTCAGCTATGACTCTTTTTCTCTATGAGGCTTAGAATCTTTTGAACGACACTTGAATGCATCAGCTACTGCAACCTGAGCAGTTTAAACGATCGAGTTATCTTGAAAAGTGCCTGAAAATCATATCATGGGATGACCTAAGCATTGTGAATGAAATTGGATTCACGGAACTATTTGGGAGACATCAATGATTCTGCTAACACCATGTCACAAGTCATCGTGACCGAGGGTTTACAAGCCATCGTCACCAAATGCTTTGGGCGTACTGGCCTTGTTCAGACTCTTGATTACGCCAGACATGCGTTGCCTGTCGGTAACTGTAACTAAGGTCTGTTCAGAGGTGTGGCAATATAGACCACAGGTAGGCTTTGTGGATGCTAAACAAACACAAATGTGTCTAAGTAAGCGTCTTCAGTATTGATTAGCCAACCGACCTAGAAGACACGCATACTCGTATACAAGCGGCAGGCCACAAAATATGTAAACTTTCACCGGGAACCAAGAAAATGCTTCGGAATATGAAAAATATATAAACAAAAACCTTTCGTTGGTTTTAGCCAGACTTGTATAAGCGAAAAACTGCAGTTAAATATACCTTACACACTTAAACATATATTATGAAATGTACGTATTCCGACAATTATTTTAATATATTTTCTGTTTATACATTATTTTCATAGATACAAATATTTAAATATGTTTACGTTAAGATACGCTTCAAACAGATATGGGCCTTCTTGAGAAATCATGGGAAATTTGTAGTTTAAAAACAATAATTTGACGTTAAGCAGACGCTTCTTCTGTAGATAAATGGCTATATAACGATACCGTGTAGGATACAGGTTCGATTCCCATCGAACGACAGACATTTTCTATAAATTGTCTCGGACATTCAGGCTGGTGAATGTTCTTATACCGTTTATTATAAACAGATCATTTACTTGAATATTTGTATCTATAAAAATAACGTATAAATAGAATCAAACCTGTATCATACAAAAATCGTCATTTAGCCTTGCGTGCTGTAAGATTTAGCTACAGAGGAAGTTTCTGGTTAACGAGGTCAAGTCCGACAGTTATTTTAATTTTCTGTTTATACGTTACTTTTATGAATACAGATATTTATGTAAATTCTCTGTTTATAATAAACAGTATTAACAAAATTTGCCGGCCTGAATGTCCATGAAATTCATAGAAAAAATCTGTCCTCCGATAGGAATCGAACCTTATCCTATAAACAGAGAATTTACATAAATCTCTAAAAACAACCTATAAACAGAAAATATATTAAAAAATACACTTATTTTAAGACATTTTTATACATTCTTTTTATAGATACAAATATTTAAGTAAATGCTATGTTTATAATAAACAGTATTAAACAATATTAACCGAATGTCCGAGAAATTTTCATAGAAAATATTCGTCCTCCGACAGGAATTGAACCTGTATCCTATACGGAACCGTCATCTAGCCTGACGTGCCTTAACCGATTGAACCACAGAGGAGCGTTCGGTTAGCAAAATCGATTTTATTGCTTTTAAACTACAGGTTCGATTACTGTCGGAGGACGAATATTTTCTATGAAAATTTCTCAGACATTCTGGCTGGTAAATGTTGTTTAATACTGTTTATTATAAACAGAGTATCTACTTAGATATTTGTGTTTATAAAAAGAATGTATAAACATAAAAATGTCTTAAAGTTAGTGTCGGACTTTGTGCATTACATATACTTATGTATGTGCGTATTTTTACTGCATATATTTCTGTTAAATCTAACACACTAAAAATGTTTTGGTAGATATTCTGATACCATTTGCATTGATTGAGATTTACTCTATCAAGCTATTGACAGTAAGTTTGTATTCTTATATGTGGTTGATTATATATCTTCTAATACAATACTTGCTTTATATTTGTAATCCTTATCTCGTCCAAGTATAATTCCATAGCATAGTGATCAACTAGTTAATCCTTAAAGTGCCAAACCTTGTCAACATTACATATATATAGATATATATGTATGCGTGTCCTTGTGTGTCAGGGTACGAGCGTATGTGTGTTTGTTTTTTAAGTTTGTACACACACACACATATATATGTGTGTGTGTATGTAGGCATGTTTACAAGTCGTAATGATCACCACGCATATTTCCGTTGTTACCTTTCGAAAAATGACTTTCTTGACACGTCTTGACTTTTTGTAGCAATCACCAACTCATATTTCTTCGTGGCAAAACAAATAACCCATGAAATCTTTAAGAATTTAAAAAAATATATCGAAAAAACCCAAAAGAATAGCAAACAGTAAGGCTTTAATTCTTTTGTTTTTTATACATTCCATTAAAATGCATTTTTCTTCCTCCATCACACACACCCACTCAAATAATTTTTCACCTAGTTCAGGAATTTTGTTTTTTATCGAAAAAACTCTGATAATAAGGTTTACACTGAATGATTAGTGACAGTTTACATCGCAATGAAGAACTGTGGAATGTGGCTTTTCAGTGTACGGAATTGGCACAGTATAGAAAGAAGACGATAATGGCGAACGAGATAAGATACTTTTGAAAGGTCATCTCACAAAAGAAATACGAGAAATGAAAGGAGGCAGTTTACAAGGTAACATGAACTCTTGATTATGACAATGAACAAACACAATATAGAATGGCATAGGCAATCTCAAAAACAGCAGGGCTTGCAATGATACGTATAGAGAATGAGACAAGAAGACTTTCATAATAGACAGAGAAAAATGGAAGGCACTGCTTACCAATTCCATTGTGGCGTCTTCATAGTCGGACAGTTTATAATTGGAATAAGTTCCCTTTTTAATTACAATGTTGAATCTAGTCAGGCAAGATCCTAAAATAGTGGAACACTGTGAGTATTGAAGTAATAATCTCGCCAGACTAAATTAATAGAAATTATTTATATATTACTCATAATTTGGCATACGAACTGAATTCGATGATCTTATTTTCCATTCGATTATAATTTATTATATAGTTCCAGGCAGACATAGTATCAGCATCCAAGGGCAATAAGAGGAGAATCAAGGATATAAAAAATAAAATTAATTCCTGTCTGTTTTATATGAAGAACATGGAATTAGAGGATCAGGAGTCCATATATCATAAAACGGTATTCAAAAGCTATTCAGATCTTCAGAGATATCAATCTTCAATCAAGCCTTATTCTAAATCATAACTAAGAACTGTACGTATTCCATCCTGTGCATTTGTGGCAATGAATACAGCATGGCTGATCATGTATAGGAGAAAAGTGATTATCGCTGTGAACTGAAGTCAAAATAATAGTAAGCTAGCAGCACTAGGAAAAAAAAAGAATCAACACTGGCTTTGAGAAACCGCTTCGGTAAAATATAGAGATGTACAGCATATGACAGCCGTTGATTAAGTTCAGAAAGACACAAAAATGCCACCAACTGAGTACAGATCTTAGGTTTAAAGCTCCAAAATAACATCACTAGATTGTTAAAGCGACATATAATGAATGAATCTGATTTCCTGGTAGATATGAATTCTATCCAAGGATGGGCAGTGCAGAAAGATAATATAATCTGGATTAGTGATAGAAACGAGTAACCCAACAAAGGCAATAAATAATTGAAATTAGTTAGCTTTTAAGAATGTATTGAATGAAGGTATATTTTAGAACTTACGTGTACGACAGACGCCTGAAGAAAATCGGTCGGTAATAAGACTGAAACTCTATGAGCATAAAAATCATGATGGGTATACTCCGAATGGAAACTTATATAATTAACGACCAGGAACCTGAAGTATGTGCATATCCTAATCCCCATTTTAAACAATGAACTCAAGCAGATGACGGGGTCTGATACTTGAAAGAATGGAAGAATTAAATATTCTTTCCATATATATTGCTAATGAGCTCGCCTTCTTATTTTATAGCAATCTATGCATTTTCAGTCAACATTTAATGATAACTTATTCACTATTGATGGATACTGGTCGATTGTATAAAATTCGTTATGTGTGAAAGATTATGTTAAAATTAGTTATAAATCCTAGATAATGTATTTTATATTTAATCAAATAAATTATGTAAATAAATCCGTCTGCGTTTTATAACTGTATTCAGATCATATTCAAACCACAAATAGGCAGAGAATCATTGAGCCTGAAATATTTTCTATTCAAGACGAATTGAAATTGTTCCTCTTGATATAGAGACATTATTTGTGGCCTTATAAATGCTAGGTACTCAATGAGGCCTTATAAAAGCTAGGTACTCAAAGGGGTCTTATAATATCTAGGTACTCAATGAGGATTTATAGAATATAAGTAATAAATGGAGCCTTATAAAATCTAGGTAGTCAATAGAAAATTATAAAAGCGAGGTATTTTATGAGGTCTTGTAAAAGCTAGGTAATCAATGGGGCTTTATAAAAAGCCAGGTACTCTATGGGGCCTTATATAATATAGGTACTCAATAGGGCCTTATAAAAGCTAGGTACTCAATGAGGCTTTATAGAATCTAAGTAATAAATGGGCCTTATAAAATCTAGGTACGCAATAGGGACTCATAAAAGCGAGGTACACTATGGAGCCTTGCAAAAGCTAGGTACTCAATGGGGCCTTATAAATGCTATGTACTCAAATTATTTTTTCGAAAATTGAGAAGTATAGTAAAAGCAATTTTCTTTTATTTTTAAATAAACTTAATAAACCTCGTTTGAAATTATCCATGTGTCACCATTTTCAAACTAACCAGTGAAATAACGCCAATTCAAGTAAACAATGAAGGTCTGAAATGCAAATTAAATCATTTAATGTGTTATTGTTCAAATGTCTGCAACAAACTTTTACAATTTAAATTCGTACGTGAATTAAATTATATATATAAAAAAAAACATTATTTTATACTTTTACATACTTTTCCAACCCGTTGGGGAAAAATATCGACAAAAATGGAACAGGCTTTCGTTATTTGCTAGTTTCTTGATAATAGTGAATTGGTGATGGAAATTTTGACGAGAGTGTGTTAAAACCCAAGAGGAAGTCAAACATAAAACTGTAGAAAAGTTTAAATAAAGAAAAAATGGTCAAATCAGTTAAAATTTTCCTGATATTTGAACATTAAAGATTCGTACTAAAACTTAAAAACGATATGCGCTAAAAACACACACACACAAACACACACACACGTGTGTGCATGTGCTTATGTTTAGGCAAATTAATGATAAAGGATAAAACATTGTGTGATACGTGACACACACACATACACATATATAATATAAAAGGCTCAAACAATAATATTTCATGGTTATAATTTATTACATTGGAATCGTAATCACGATCCAATTCATCAAACCTATAAATTTATATATCATTTATTCGAAAATTATAACATAGATATAAAATCATTACAAAAGTATCCATTTTGTTTCAACACTTTTGATGTTTTCTCAAGGCATGCTGTCCTTATATATATATATAACCAGCATATTTCCATTCAAGCATGTCTGGTTAAATAATTTAGACGTATTGTGTCTACTTTAATTTTAGTCCTTTCATTCCTGTGGATGAATTTCTTGGTAGCTGTAGAAAATTGATCAAGAAAAATTCCAAAATTTTATTTCAAATAATTTTTATTTTCCCAAGTACTTCAATCTCCTCCGGGATCATCTTCAGGGATTGAGGGTCTGTGGATATGTGAGCATGAACACAGCAAAACTTGAAATATTTATCAGTTATGCAAGGGAGTTAACTTATGTGATTTTTTTAGTATATTAGTCTATGTAAAGGTAATTTCTGGACAATTATCTGCATTTGGATTTTAAAATTTTGAGATTCACTCCAAGTACCCTCTGCGCTATAACAGGGCGTCATGATACCCCGATTGAGAAATATTAACATATATTTATTTTTTTTTTTACATTGCTCTGTAATAGTTGAGAAGTGAGGCTATTTGTAATTAGATCGATAAAGAATTCAATGGATCTTAACCAGCGGTGATGTTGAACTGTAATTGTATTGAGGATATCGATATTGAACGTAGTATATTTTATACCGTATAGCGATGTATGGTGTTTGCTATATCACAACTTTATATTCCATTTCCTTTCTACACCCTGTTGGCTTATATTTTTATTCTATAATATCAATATATTCGTCAGCTGCGTGAATTTTCCGGAGTAAAGTCTCGCTACTATCAAAGATCTTGACCTCTTCATCATATCGATACGCCTCGAAGCAAGGAAGTGACCCCAATGGCTGAAGCGGATTGGTCGATTCTGCTTACTTCATGGAGAACTTTGCTTTGATGTATTTCATTAATTTGTAGCTATACCTGTATCTTATATTTACATATTCCTTGTGTTTTATCGCCCTATTCATGGATGTTTCTCCTTTTGAATGTTCACTATCTCTTCACAGTTTACATATTTAGCACCTGTTTGTTTTTCTCTTTGCCTCTTCTTCTTCTGCACTCATCTGATCTCTTTCTTTCATTTTCCAATTTTTGTTTTTCCATTTCTGTTGAATTCCTGTACACTTCTCTCTCAGTTTATAATCACATTTGAGTGTTGTGAAGAATTACGTAGAAGCCAGCGAATCAGTGTGGCTTGCATCAGCGGCATTTTTGTTCCTTGAAAATGGCATGAATCTCCCCTCTTCGTTGGACGATTGCAACTGAGTATATTCTGTAACAGTGGCTTTTGTACAACTTAACGTTGTTCGACCAATCGAAAATCGTGTGCTGATTGGTCGGACTGGAGGATAACATTTGCATGGGTAACTGTGGACAAAAGCGAAGAACGCTAATTGGCCACTCGGTCGAGGTGTTGGGAGGAGAAAAGATGGCTGAAGCTATGAGAAGGGACGATTTTTACGTTAGTGACGTGTACGGGAACTCAAGAACGGCGGATTGAAAAAGAAGTATATAGTGTTGTAGGAGTGGCGTCAGAGGAAAACAAACTCATTTGCTTTGCAGTAGGAAAAGACAACAGTTAACCCTCGACTTGAAGAGGTTAATATTATAGTGGTTGGGAAAGAATCCTTTTGGAAGTCGGTTAATCTGTTCTGCTGGTATTACTTTTCATTTCTTACAAAGTATTCTTTGATAGCTTATCTAGCAGAACATGTGGCGGAGTTGAAAATCACTTAATTCTGACCCCAGATAAATTGATATTGTATTGATTGGGGAAGCATCCTTTTGAAAGTCGGTTCTACAGAACAATAATTCGAAGTATAATGATTATTATAATCCAGCGCCTTCAGATTTTAGATAAAGAGAATATCATCTAAGTGTTCAATGTTCAAAATCTAAGCTTAATGTTTGGTCTCGGTACTTGACTCTTGTTTTTGTTATAAGTACTAACAGAATTTGGTCTGAAGAATGAATATCTTCGATATTCACGAAATAATTTTTAACCAAAATGAATATTTAAGGTTTTCTTCGAGATTATTATTATTATTTTTATTTTCTTTGATTTCTGGCGTTTACACATTTCTTTCCGCGTCACGCCCAGGGACCTAAGGTTAGAAATGGCATCATGACACTTTCCACTGACCAAAAAAAAAAAAAAAAAAAAACAATTACATAGATAAAGCCCTTCGTAAAGTGTGGGCTGTACTTGTCAGAACAATTTTTTGTATCTCTTTGAGGCATAGATTTACTGCAATCTTTTCCGACCAATTCTAGGGCTCCAACTACAACGGGGATTGTTGATGTTTCCATGTGCCACATTTTTGAGATTTCTATTTCAAGGTCTTTGTATTTTGACATCTTTTTGAAGATCTTCAAAGATACATTGCAGTCTGCAGGGACTGCCATATCAATAAGGAGGCACTTTTTTGGTTTGTGGTCTTTAATAACAATCTGTGCGCGGTTGGCTTTGATTTTTCTGTCAGTGTGTATTGTGTAATCCATAGAATTGTAACAGGTCCTATCTCTGTAACCGGGTCTGGGTGGTGTTCATACCATTTTCTTTCAGTTTTCTTCCCTCTAGAAGTTGCAAATTTTCCAGTGCAGATATTGGCCCACTCTGACATGCCGGGTTTTATATTCAGTGGGTGCCAATATCGTGCAACCTGTTACAAGATGATCAATCGTTTCTGGATATTTATCACAGATTATTATTATTATTATTGTCATCTTACTTCAAACATTATTTTTAGTGAATACTCGTGTCTTTTCCTTGAATATTCTTTGCATTAATTCCTCAGTTTCCATTATTTATTTCCTCGTCCGTTTTACTCGACTTTCCTTCTCGTTCTCTTCATTTCTGTTTAACTTATATACACTTTTTTTTCTTTTACTCTTTCACCCTTTCCTTCTTTTTACATTTTTTGTTTGTGCTTTTCTTTCCTTGAAAGTTTTGTTTTGCGTTCTTTCTTTCTTTCTTTTTCGGTTTTAATTTGTTTCAAAAAACACCTTACCTTTCTTTCTGGCCTTTAACCCAATTCTGGGATCTGAGACCAGGCAAAATGTTAACAGGAAACAAATGGAAAATAAGCCATCCCTAGTGGTAATTTACTGCAGAGTTTGGAAATATTGTGAGGGCAGAGAAAAGATGCGGCGTGGGCGGTCAACGGAAAAAGATACGGTGGGGGCGGCAAAAATGAAAAGGAATGGAAGAAAAAAGAAAGATTGTGTGTAACAGAAACGATTTTCTGAAAGAAGAGAAAAATATCAATGTAAATATAAATATATTAGAAAGAGGAGCGATATTAGAAATATTTCTTTAAGTAAGTTAAGTGTACTACAACATCATGGACTTGAAAAGAAAAGTAACAAAAAAGCCTTTCTAAGATTATTCAGTGTGTATTCTCAATATGATAAATAGCTAATATATTTAGGGGGACAAATTACAGTGAAATATGTATTAGCTTTCTCTCTATCTATCTATCTATATATATATATATATATATATATATATATATATAATTATGGGGTCCTCCCCTTTTTCATATAAGTGAACCTGACCAGAGTGTTACTTGAACTGCTGCCGTTAACTACCCAGAGTCAGTCTGAATATAGAGAGAATCAGAGAGAGTGAGCAGAGATTGTGATTGAGTTGGAGGTAGAGTAATAGTATGAGGTAACCGCTTGTAGACTCTAAGGAATTCCAACTTCGAGACTGACTCTCTCTCTCTCATATATATATATATATATATATATATATATATATATATATATAATTGTTGTTACTAACCGTGTTCCTGGATTTACTGACAGTATTACCCATTGTATTATTGTGTAAATACATTTAATTTCTTATATATAATTCCTGCGTTTGTCATTCATTGGAGACCGAATTTCATCTCGTAATCCACAACATTATATATATATATATATATATATATATATATATATATATATATATAATCCTTAAAAATGAATACGGAATCCTTAAAAATCCATTTTACTTCATGAACTCAGACGTCCATCTCTTCAGAGCAAATTTTACAAAATAAACGGCGTTCAATTTATTCAGACACAAGGAAAAGAAAAAAAGAAAAGCGAGAAAAAATAAAAAAAGGAAAAAAAAAATTTAATATTAAAAGGAGAAAGAGAAAAAGGTGGAGAAAAAACAGAGATTTCAATATAAGGTTTGTTAAGGGGAAGAGAAAGAGAGATAGACAAGGAGTGGGGAGAAGGTAAAAGAATAAGAGAGGGAAAGAAGGGAGTTAAACCAGTCGCCATAGTGACCCAGAATATATTTTATTCCCCAGACTTGACAAGTTAAAAATAGAGTAGGGGAAGGTAATGATGATGTTTCAAAATAGATAAATTGAAATTGCCTAGTCATTTGAAGCAGCGAAAACGTCCCCATCGGATTATAACCATAATTATATATATACATACACACACACATATCTATATGAATATACACACAAATATACAAACATACATACATATGCACGTGCATACATCATAATATAAATTTTTCCTTTGCTATTTTTATGTCTTCCTTTTTTCTTTTCTTTGTGTCAGAATAACCTGAACTCCATTTATTTAGTAAAAGTTGGTCTGAAAAGATGGACATCTGAGTGCATGAAATAAATTATCACCTGAATGGACATTTAAGAATACTGTATTCATTATTATATTTGCTTTGTTCTTACATTGACCTCTCTTTGGATTTATATCCTTCTTGGAATTATCCTACTTATTATTAAGTGATATATATATATATATATATATATATATATATATATATATATATATATATATATATATATATATATGTGTGTGTGTGTGTTCTTGACTTTATTTGAATGGACACTTATTATATTAACGGTTGAAGTACTAAAATATCGATTTAAAAATAAATCCTTTAATTCTGTAATATATATATATATATATATATATATGATATATATATATATATATATATATATATATATATATATATATATATATATATAGATAGATAGATAGATAGATAGATAGATAATAAAAACATTCCTAGAGGTACAAAATTTGAGTATTGCTGTAAAAGCATTAACCTGAATATTACTTTGCATATTTAAAAACTGCATATATATATATATATATATAGTAAATGAGCAGAATCGAATGTACCCTTTAGAAAAAAAAACCTCAAACATAACATCAGCTTCTGCAGGCAGAAACAGAAGGGTTCAAGAGGAGTAAGAGCACAAAAGGCGCCTGAATCTTCCCTATTCGACTTAATATTTAGACAGAAGTTGTCAGCATAAAATACCGCGTTGGGAACTGATAACATCGGGTAGGCCATTGATGATGACAAGAAACAACGTAGAAGACTTGCATAGAGTATTGTGGAACTAATAATCTGGAAGTATGGCCGTTAGATTTGACATTCATTGCAAGATATGTTAAGAAAAATTAGATTAAGATAAACCCCATAGGCCTTGAAAGTTTTGAGAACGTCATATTGCCAAACCCTGTCAAACTAAGATATCTAAAACCATAGCCCAAGCCTCACCGTTCTAATCTAAAACATTCTAGACAAATTCAGTAATAACCTTTTACACAGTGAAACAAGAAAAGAACCCATATAATTTATCTGACTGACGGCCGTATGAACTGAGATGCCTAACCAATTCAGAGTTTAGAGCCTCTATTAATTAAGATAGGTAAGGAACTAATTAAGATAGGTAAGGAACTAATTAAGACAGGTAAGGAACTAATTAGATAGTAAGTCATTTCCTGTTGTGTGTGGAAGAACAAGAACCAGTTCAGAAGTGCATGGAATGTCGAACAGAACCCATTATTTCGCTCATTGCGGTAAACTTTTCTAGTTCCACATGTCATGTCTCATAGATGTCAGTTATCAGTTATCCCCTGTTAATTCCCCTCTCCAAGTTCTCCACTACCTTAACCGGGCATTGAACTCACATTCTTTGGGTCCTGTCACTGGATCTAACTAACGACTTTATCCACTGTGCCTTGAGGACACGTGTGTATGAATTTCTGGGTATTATAAACCTAATGTCTACAGCAACATTTTTTGTCAGTGCTCATATTGCAATCTTTGCTGTTATCATTATATGTTTTACCAGAGTTATATTGCAATTTTTGTTGTTATTATCGTTTTCTCTGGCACTACTTATTACAGGTTCCCATATTGTACTCATTTCTATGCTTGGTCGGCTCAGGAGATTTTTGTGGCCTAGCATATGTGCTGATTCCTTAAGTTTACGAATTTTCCAATAGTGTTCTTTGTCTACGATATAAACTTGATCCCACAGAGGGCGGTGATCTCCCTTCTCTCTCCATATGTGGTCAGCCATGCATGATTGCATGATGCACTTTCCCTCGTGTTACAGCTTTCTGGTGTACTTGAAGCCTTATCTTAAGGGAGAAACCTGTCTCCTCTTTATACTTCTTTCCGCGGATGCACGGGATAGCGTGCACATAGTCTTTAATCATGTTCTTCTATGAAGAAGGCTGGAGCGTACAATGGCTGAAACGTTGTAATAAATATGGTGACGAAGATGAGGACAATAGTCCGAATAATGTAAATAGTGTACATAATACCTCATCTCAGAAATATAGACAGATACTGAAAGGCCTACACGTTGTAATAAATATGGCGTAAAAGATGAGGACAATAGTACGAATAATGTAAATAATGTACATAATACCTCATCTCAGAAATATAGACAGATATGAATGGCCTACACGTTGTAATAAATATGGCAACAAAGATGAGTACAATAGTCCGAATAATGTAAATAGTGTACCTAATAACTCATCTGAGAAATATAGACAGATACTGAAAGGCCGAAACATTGTAATAAATATGGCGTCAACGATGAGTCTGGAGAGGATGTAATGAACAGATAAAGTAGAGTAGATTGTCCATCAGAATTACTAAGGAAACAAGTAAAGAAATCTACAATTTGATTGAGAGATCGAGGAATTGAAAAATTCAGCCTGGATGCTAACGAGATCACTGAAGCAAGGACGAATGCTTCTTTGGAGAAGGAAATGAAAATTATCAAATGTCACAAAGAATGAGTTAACGTGAAATTACTAAAGAATATCAAATGAAGCTGTTCAATAGATAAGAAGAAACAGATTGAAGCTGGGAGCGTTCTGAATACAAAAAAGAACAAAAAAAAACAGGTAGACCTTCGAAGTTAGACAAAATAGAGTTAAAATGCTAATGGGATTTAAACTAACCAAACCAAACCAAAATTTAAGTAAAGGCTGAAAGCAGTGTTAATATATAGTATAGCTGGCCAATCGTATTCTAGGATACCCATCTAATAGGGCGACTAGCCAATCCTTATTGCAGACACTTGCTCAGGCGCATTTGCCTTTATTCAAGAGCTGTGATTTATACTGTAACTATGCTGAGCAGACCTTAGTTATAGTTTCTGGGAGAGAGTGTGACGAAGAATTTTAACAAGGCCAGCACACTCAAGCCCTCAATGATTCCGTCTAACTAATTTTACTCACAAGGCTTGGGACAATCAAGTAGTATAGTTTTCAGACACTTTCCAAAGGTGCCGCAAGTTGAGATCGACTTCTCCAGTGCGATATCACGAAGTCTTAACGGTCAAATTGATTTTTAATGCCCGCGCGATAACTATCTCTTAAACGTTTTCCAAATCGGCATAATTCCGCGCAAATGTACACGCTAAACTGGAATTAACAATTAAATGAAGAAACTGACCGTTTTCGACAAGAAAAAATCGGTCATCTTGTTGGTCATTCGTCCGCTATTACTGCAATAATGTTCAGTAATTCACTGCGGAGTACTTTTGGTGGCGTAAGCATACATTTTGGCCTATTTACCTCTTGTACAGCTATATCACTTTTTTCGTAAAGCTATGTTTTTTTGATAAATGTAGTTTTATTTATAACAGAAAACTTCAAACAAAAACAAATTAAATAATACAATAACACTTTTTTTTGTAGAATAGCAATGGCAAATTAACAGAACAAATTAAATAATACAATAAAGCATTTTTTATATTTTAAAACTGAAAATAAAAAATAAACAATAATTAATGCGCAAACTTGATAATGTAAAAACAAAATAAGGTCTTGATTGTATTATTTAATTTTTTTTTTTAATTTGTCCCCTTTTCTACACAGAAACAACCCTAACCCCATCCCTAACCCTAACACCTACCCATAAACTTAACCCGGTTTATTGTACTATTTAATTTTTTGTAATTTGTCCCTTCTTCATAATTTAAATGTTAATTCGAGTTCAGCATGTACATTTACACGGAATTATGAAGATTTCGGAATATTTTAAGAGATATTAAGCGTGCGGGCATTAGAAAGCAAATTTACCGTTCTAAACACTGGGCCACATGCCTATTATGGTGGTATGTACAAATAATGCAAATGGATAACTGTGGGATAATAAAATAAGGGAAATAGTGATCTATTTTCCTTGTGCCAAAATATAATTAAATCCAGTGCAAGTGAGTAATTTAGAAGAGAGACAGTATAACTCGGTGGGTCAAAGAAAAGCACTGGTACAAAAATATAGATATAAATTTGACACACCCATAAGCTCTAAAAAATCTGGATACCCACCCACTCCACATTAAACTGTTTAATAAGCAAAAATATGTTTTCTATTTTCAAAATGTAAATCATTTTCACTAAAGATACCGAAACTTGCCTGATGACGAGATAAAAAAAAAACTAAGTCTCGAAACAGAAATTTCCGTGCCGCAATGTAAAATATTTTTAATAAAAATATCATTATATATAATTTAATTTAATGAAAAAAAGACCACATTAAGGTTCCATTGTTATAATTTATTTCACCAGAGATTCAATTTTTCTCTGAATCTTTAGACATCACTTTCAAGGGTGAAAAAATGAATTTAAAAATTACATTTTTGAAGGGTAGTATTAAGCTTATATAATGTGACATAGAGGGTGGTAAGGGATAGTGTGAGAGACATGGTCGAAATTAGAGAGGGAAAGGAGTTTTAAAATTTATTTTATTTTTATTACAATACTTAACCTTGAGGAGGATTGAAGGAGGGTAAGGATCAGACATTGACCTATTTAATCGGTCAACTCACCGGAAATGATATGGGGAAAAAAAAGAAAAAAGAAAAAAAAAAAAAAAAAAAAAAATGGATTATCCATACAGATTACCAAGATTTTTTTTTTACTTAACAATATATATATATATATATATATATATATATATATATATATATATATATATATATATATTTGTATCATAAATATATCATATATATATATTGTATCATAAATACTTTTACAAATTTTTGTGGCGTGTTACTCAAATCAGATAGATAGATAGATAGATAGATAGATAGATAGATAGATACTGCGCCGGTAGGTTAGTAGACATATATGAAAGTGCCATACAGTATCAGCAGATACTAGCACACTGAAAAAAGTGCGGGGGGTATGAAAATAGTGAGAGAGTGAGAGACATACAGATATAGAGAGTGATAAGTTTGTGATCGTAATAAAGTGATTGAGATTGATAAATCATGAACATCTGTCCACTTTAAGATCATTGCCAATTCCCTTTTGCTCTGTCAGTAACAAATGCTGACCAGCTACCCAATCTTATTAGACTCCCTTGAAATTAATTGTTTCGTCTAAGTTGATCCTCGGTTCAAGGTTCGCTCCAGTGCTCTTTGTCTTGACCTTATAAGCGGTGAATGACTCGTCCATCCACAACGACCCGGAGAAACTTGCATGCACTTGAGCTGATTTCATTGAGGCAGTCATTGGGTCTCATTTATTTTTCTTTCCCTGGAGCGCATTCACTCTCAATGTGTGCCTTTAGAAATGAGAGCCTGGATGATTCAAACGACGTCTTTCATGTCTTTGCAGGCTGAGAAAGATTGGCTAGTCAAGCATTGGGATTTTGCTCATTCATTTAGTTATGAGACGCGGAGAGGAATTCAAGGATTGATTTTCGACGAAGATGTTAAACGCCAACACTAATGGACAATGGATCTGACTGATGACTTCCTTCGCTTTTCGCTCCGCAAATTCCTAGTCAAACGAGAGCTAATTTATTTTGCACATCTTTGTCTAGAAACAGAGCTTCGATTGTCGAATTCCAGTGAGAATCGCTGTAGCCGCATAATAGAAAGGTTTTACGAGATGAGCTTGTTAACTATCTCACTAACTCAGACAGTCTTAACATCTATTCTGTTACCTTGGATACTTGAGGAGACAGACCAACAAAATAAACATATCTGCCCAGTGCCTAAAGAATAGCGCGTTTCTGTAAATATTTATTTCGTGAACACATATTTCAAATATTTTAAATAAACAGAAAAATGAACTCTAGAAAACTTTATATATTTGAAATAAAATCGTGTAATAAACACACATTTACTTCTGACACAATATGCAACAGAATATGTCTGTATTTCTGAGATGAAGTATTATGTACACTATTATTCGGACTATTTTCCTCATCTTTGTCGCCATAATTATTACAACGTTTCGGCCGTTGTCGCTCCGGCCTTCTTCAGGTGGTTGGAATGTCTAACTGAACCCTTTATTTCGCTCACTGGGGTAGACTGTTCTAGTTCCACGTACCATGTTTAATGGATGTCACTTATCAGATTTCTCCTCTTAATTCCCCTCTTCAAGTTCAGCACTGCCTTAACCGGGTATTGAACTCACACATGGCACAGTGGATAAACGCGTTGGTTAGATCCAGTGACAGGACCCAAACAGTGTGAGTTCAATACGCGGTTAAGGCAGTGGAGAACTTGGAGAGGTGAATTAACAGGAGATAACTGATAACTGACATCCATTAAACATGGCACGTGGAACTTGATCAGTCTACCCCAGTGAGCGAAATAAAGGATTCAGTTCGACATTCCAACCACCTGAAGAAGGCCGAAACATTCTAATAAATATGGCGACAAAGATGTGTACAATAGTCCGAATAATGTAAATAGTATGCAACAGAATAATATATCAATTTCGTAAACTTAATGGGCATTAAATTTGTATTTTGATGTCCCACATATCTACATGTTAACTTAGGGAATCTCATTCACATTTTTCAATTTTCTTTTATTTTGCTTTTTTCAGTAATCTATATATAAAATTCTGTAACTTTTGTTAGTCTATCCATAACACCCTCTAAAATAGCCGAAGAAACCAGTGTGGAGACGTACAAACAGGAAAGTGGGTACAAATTGCAGTTGGCGTTACTAGGGTACGTAAAAACCACGAAGTAGGCTTTTTATCAAACTATTTTTCCAAACAAATCAGCTTATTCAAATTTCATCAATTGGATTGCGAAATTAAACGAAACGTAGAATTTGTAAATTTATGCAAAAATATTAGCCATGACTTCAACTAATGCTTTAAGGATTTCAACATGCGTCCGAGTGTTTAAAAACATCTAGTGTTTTGTATAGAGATTTTCTAAGCGTAGCCTGGAGAACCCAGTGAGAATCGAACCCACTACCCTGCCGTAATTAATTCTCGTTTTGTATATTCTCCTTTCATAATAGGGAAAAAGCCATATAGTGTTGGAACACAGATTCCCGTATGATCAGCGAAGTTAAGCAATGTTGAGTATGAACAGTACCTAGATGGGTAACCACTTGGGAATACCAGTTGCTGTAAGCTTGGACGTGCGTGTGGTGTAATGGATAATTGCTCGGAATTGTTAATCGGAGAGCCGAGTTTCAATTTCAGTTGGGTTCGTTATATTAACTTACTCGCAACTATAGTTGGGAAAGGTATGATTCCACCACTTCTAGCCCCCCCTAGCTAAGGGTTAACTAATAGGACTTGTATCCTTAAACCATTATCATCTCCAAAAATTCCTACAATCTATCTTGCTTTAAATATCCTGAAATGGTTTGATATGCCGTAGAAAACGAATTAATCAATCTTTCATAATAGAATTTCTATTTATATTATAGACACACACAAACATATACATACATACATATATATATATATATATATATATATATATATATATGCGTGTGTATATATATATATATATATATAATGATAAGAGCTAAAAGTTGGAGCACTAATTATGAATGAATTGGCATTAAAACTAATGAGAATTCTTGATTTATTTTGTTTCGGCCTAATTAAACTCTCAAGCCCTTGACAGTAACTATGGGCAACGTTTAGATGAGCGTGATATCTATTTGTTTATTGTCGAAACCATAGCTTCATTTTTCAGTTTTAATGTCTGATATTAATAGGATCCACCTGCTTGTGTTTTTTTTTAAATAGTGGCTATTACGGCTAATAATGCAAGACTCTTCGGTAAATCGAATCGAGTTCTGTCAGTCACTGTGTTAATCTAAAAATAAATACCCTTAAATTCACCCAACGGCTTAGTGGGAGAATCACCAACTGGCGCTAATTCAGTCGGGTTTCGATCCTAGCTAGAGGCAACCGAGCGTCTAGACACACTGATGAGCTGTAATACAGCGGAAAAGTCGGTGTGTGGATGACAATATATATATATATTTTTTTTTCCTAAGAGGATAGAATCCAGGTAGAACTCAGTGTCCAGGAAAGAGTAAAATTCTTTTCTGAATTTGTAGGTTTCATGAATTTGATCGTGATTACGATTCAAATGTAATAACTTATAACCATGGAATATTAGTGTTTGAGCCTTTTATAAAATATATATATATATATATATATATATATATATATATATATATATATATATATATATATATTTTATAGTTATTTTCAAAAGTTTTCTTTATAAGATCCTAAAGTAATATACAGAAAAACTTTTTAATTTTATTTCACACAGCTTCGTAAATTTTGGCTCACCTTCTACGAATTGAACTTTTGAACATTTTTGTCAGAACATTTAGTAATAGGATGTCATTAAACAACTCAGGGAGCCATTTTTATCCAAATCTGAATAATTAATAAGCATTTGGTTACTATGTGTGTGTGTGTTTTGAACAATAAAGAATATAAAATTTTCAGACACAATGTGTTGTATATTAATATATTTTTGTTTTATTATTTCAGTTAGGTTTCTTGACTAGTTTCGGCCACCGGGAGAGAAAAAAAATTTGTGCTTGTTAGTAAAAGTGAATCACAGGAGTGAATGACTGTTGTGAAGAAAGTTAACTTTATCTGTAGTTTTCATTTGTTTTTATCGTTAATTTTGGCCAATCCTTATGTTGGTTAAACATCATCATTCAAGTTGTTTTAAAAATAGAGAATGGGAGATTCCTGACTTTCAGAATGTCTTCCTTGGTTATTTTGACATTTTTATTGGTTGCTGGGAATGGGACGCGTGTGTGTGTTAAGTGTACGTTACTTTTATCTCTTTGGGAGTGCTTGTGATGTGTGTATGTATATATATCTGTGTCAGTGTGTTTATAAGTGTGAGCCTTCAACACCTCTACAAGCATGTCTGTTATGTGTGGGTGAGAAATGTGGGTAGGGCTTGATTTATGTGCTTATATATTAATTCTATTTCTGTTGTTAAATTTGTGGTTAAGCTTGTTTTATGTTTGACGCGCAAAATCCATTTGTCTTCATGTTCCTCTAGTATTTTTCTAATTTTATCAAATCTGTCTATTTCTATTTTTTTTAATTATAGTGAATTTTGCATGGCTTTTAAAATCATGTTTTTCTAGGCGGAAATGTTGTTCTACAGGTCATAATCTTTCGTGGGGAGCCGACGATCTGATTCCAATAATTATTAATTCTGTATTGAAATGTCCATTCAGATTTCCTCACATATAGTATCTGGCATAGAGTGTATTCTAATAGTTAATTTATGTTATGACTTCTACAGTTAGAGTTGTGGCAGATTTTGTAAGTCGATTTAGTGACTGAACTCGTGAACAAATTGGTATGTCTAATGTGGTTACAGCATAGGCTCCTTTTGTTGTTACATGGTTGGTAAAATCATGTTGTTTTTATTTTTGGTCTTTTACGGGTTACATTATCATCTGAAATTTGGTTACTACCTTTAATTTCCTTAACGTTCTTGGGCCTACGATATTCTAGAAGTCCAGGTTCCTCAAATATGTTTTTAGGTATCGTTTGAGATGTAGTATCTTCCAGCGACTTTTGATTATCTGAGTTAGTGGTAGGAAGAGTGGTGTTGAAAGTAGTTATTAGAAATATGCATCTGGATTTATTTTTAATTTTATACATTAGGATGTCTTTTCTAGGCGTGGAAATTGTTTTATTTATTTATTTCCAGATTAGATGTTGTTTATAGCCACGTGTTGTGAATTAATACTTAAGATTTTTACTTAGTACTTCATTGTTAGAACATATCCTTCTGAGTCTAAGTGCTTGTGAATAGGGAAGACTTAAAGTGTAAATAGTTGTGGGTGTCGGTGATTTTAGTGTGTAGTGTCGTTGCAGTTTTCTGTTTTTACCGATGTAGATGTGGGTGTCTAAAAAAGTTACCGATTTTGTTAATTTTTGTGGTCGAACTTAATGGAGTCATGTACCGTGTTTAGGACCAGAAGCAATTCAGTGATTTTCTCCTCACGGCCCTTTGTATGAAGAATATATCGATATAACTTGCATAGAATATGCAGTTGTTGCCGATGAAGGGATAAATATGGGTCTCCTGAAATTTCCCCATGAAGATTGTGGCATATGATAGAGCTGCAAAGGTGCCCATGGCACATCCTCTGACGTGTATATAGTGTTTGCCATTGAAATGGAGATTATTTAATGTAAGAATATATTCCATAATTTTTATGATTACTTCTGTGGGGAGTTGGTCTTGCTTTGTTCTTTTAGTAAGTACTTTTTTAAGGGCGGTTAGTTCGTCAACGTGTTTGTTAAAGTGATCTGACGTCCATGTTTATTAGAGTTGCATTTTCTGTATATGATTAATTCTGTTTAGTAGGTCTGTTGTGCCTCTGATGTAGTATTTTACTTTACTTATGTAGTGGTCTACGTATTTGGATATTTTAGTCGTGTGGCAGTTAAATGATGAAATGATTATTCTTCCTTGTTGTTTATTTTGGGAAGAAGATAGAAGAGGGTAGCTATGACGTTTGTGGGTGGAAGTGTTGTGCACGTTTCCTTGTCAATTGATTCATTTGGAAGCATCATATTTAGCGAGCTTGTTAATGCTTTTGGTATTCAGGGAGAGGATCTCTGGGTTGGCTTTAGGTGTTTTTTTATCTACTAGCTGAATTTTGGCCTCTTTAAAATATTCTTTGATTCACCAGATCACACACACATATATATATATATATATATATATATATATGTGTGTGTGTGGAGAGAGAGAGAGAGATAGATAGATAGACTGGCGGATAGATAGATAGACACGACTCAAACATATATATATATATATATATCTCAAATTTTAGGTAATTACGCAGTTTGAAAACCATTGTGACACATAGATAGGTAGAAGGATAGACACGACTCAAACACCCATATTTACCAAAATTTGATTAATTACGCAGTTTGAAAGCCATTGAGTCAGATATGTAGATAGATAGACAGATAATGATCCGATTGTGATAGATAGATAGATAGATAGCTATGAAGAGAATTAAATAGATGGATATGAAGAGAATGAAATATATATATATGTATATATATATATATATATATATATATATAATATTAGTGGTAAATATACACATACATATATATATATATATATATATATATATATATATATATATATATATGAACAGACTGAGATAGATAGATTTACTGATCTCCTCAACGATGAATGCCCCATTGGATAAAAGAGTTTGGTGAAGTAATCCAGTGATTTGATCCAAAGTATTGTAATTTTAATGCCCATAGCAGAAGTGGAGAAACTTGGAGAGTTGAAGTATTAAGGGGAATGCCCGAAAAGTCGTGAATAGGACAAAACAGATAAAGTCAAGAGTTTGAATAATGTAAATAGTGTACATAATACCTCATCTTAGAAATATAGACAGTTGCTAATATTTCCTATTTGTAATAGTTCTAAATTCACACTGTTAAATAGGTTCCTTTCTTTGCCTAAGTTTTTAATTTATTACCAGTCTTGGTTAATTTTTAATTTTTTTATCATTTTCAGATGGATTGAAAAATGTATACGTCCCAAATCTTTGAAATTTCACCTTTATTCTCCTGCATCTGTGCATCAAATTCCGTGTTGGTTGCATCATAGCTACGACGTATTCAGAAAACCTTTCATTATTGTTATTGAAACATAGAAGACGCAGTTTTTTTAATGTCATTAGCAACACGTATCGCCGTTTTTGTTGGGTCTTCATCCACCAGGGTTTTGATATAATAAATAAACCTCAGAGTCAATTTGTATTGAAGTTCTGGTCGTTTTCCCACATCGTTAACTTAGCATTTTTCTTGAATTTTGTCAAAACCATTTTTGCTTAACTGTAGTTGCTATTTTTATAGCTGCTTTTATTTGCACATATAATAGGAGTCATAAAGGGAGCAGAGTGTTCTTTTTCACATCTAAAACATTTGTAAAATACACTGTAGACTATGATTTTTATGAGAACTATAATTCCATCATATACACTATTTATATTCAAATATATTTAAATAAAAGAATAAAATACACAAGAAAATACTTGCTACAAAAATGCACACATTTATAGAATGAAATGAATTTTGATGTCTACTTATTTTTAACTGATACACATTCGTACAGGATTGTAATGCTGTGGAATTTATTCCTGAATAATGAATATCTATCTATATATATATATATATATATATATATATATATATATATGACTTGAAGAGATTACGATTGTAAAGATCAAGGAAGCTCGGAATTTATTCCTGAATAATGAACATCTATCTATCAATCTCTCTCTCTCTCTCTCTATATATATATATATATATATATATACAGGTGTGTGTATATATAAATTAATTAATATATATATATTTTCATAAATATATATATATATATATATATATATAAATCAATAAAATAACAAGAAAATAAAAAGGCTGTATATATACATTTTTTCACTATATATATCTATAGTATATTTAATGATATATGAATAATGAATATTATGCGTTATTATTGTTCCACTAGAAATAATAAAATAAGTTGTGAAGAAAATGAAAATAGTTGAAAAGAACATTGATATTTTATTAAAAATTGGTAGGGATATATTACGGGACTGAATTTATATATATATATATATATATATATATATATATATATATATATATATATATATATTACAATTTACCTATCAAAGCCCAAGATTCAATCAAAATAGAAGCTTACTGAATGAGGTTGTTTTCCCGCCGTAAGTAGATGTAAAAAATACGGTTAATGATTATATCTAGGTAACGTCTGATCATAGACTTGAAGAGATTACGATTGTAAACGTCTAGGAAGCTCGGGAGTCAGTTCCAAAAAGTAAAGTTTCTAAGGAAGAAAGACTTCCGAATGGAACTTCCCCTTTATTAATGGAAGACAATGAGGATAATATGCCTGAGAGTAAGCGATGCTGCCGAATCTTAGCTATGAAAGCCAAGACTGGCTGAAATAAGGAATGTTGTTCGTTAGAGGATTTTCTATGGACATACCGATAGAGCAGAGAGTGGCTTGGCAACGTTTTATCTTCGGCAAAGGAGTGTGGAAATTGGATAAGATTTAATCGCCCATAAGTAAATCTGTCAAGACTATAAAGTGAGGATTGGCCAACTGCAGCCCATATATATCAGCAATACCCTATTTTTGTGAATTTTGTCAAAAGGTCACGTACTTTCTGGAGTGATATAAGGAGTATAGATTTATACAGACATTTTGTTAGCAGATTATTATCTTAATGTGAATTAAATACTTATTTACCCATAGTATTCTGCTTGTTTGTAGCTTCGACAGTTACGTATCAAACAACATATTGAAAGAGTATTTCACCAGTGTACACTTACGTTTTAATAAATCTACTTTGTTTGTTTCTTTCTTTCTTTCTTTCTCATCGTTTTCAGTATTCTTTCCTTTTTAAATGGTCTTTCTTTATTTAATAAATTTGAATATTTTGCATTTTAAAATTATGAACAATTGCATTACTATAAAGAATTTATGGTTTATCGATGCAACAAACAATTGTGACACCATAAAAATGAAAATTCCGTCCGTTCCTTTGTGTTAATTCTGAAATCTTGTGGACAAACAATCAGTGAATAAGGAAGCCTTCTGCCCCTGAGCAAATATATAATTTCCTGTGATGACAATGAGTTTTGCAAAATAAACTGTATAATGTTATAATGGAACAGTTTTGTCTGTGACAAAATAGATTTGGTGCCGTTGACAAGAAATATCAAAAAATTTCCAAACAAAACATATTCATAGATTAAATCAATATTTAATGGATTTGAGAAAACAATGAATTGCCTTAACCTATCTTTTTAATTTTATGATTTATTTTAAAAAATTTTAAGAAACATCGTTTGATTTTTAACTTTCTTAGTCTACACTAAATGGTAAAAATGCGTTAGTGTTGGATTTTTTACTTATATTTAAACCATGAATTTCTTTACGGTATTTAAATTGGTAGAAACACACAATTTGAATTAAGTGTTGTTCCTCTATACCTGTGTCCAATATATTCAGTGTGTATTCAGTAGAGACATCGTGCTACGTATGTTTTCCTACTGAGATTAAACTCTTTGCACTGAATAGATTTTTAGTTATGCGACGAATTTATCGATTTCAAGAAAGATTCGAGTTTGTTCTGAATACTTTGCAACTTCAGACTCGTTCAACATTTCCTTGTCAACAACGTGAATTTAAGAAATCATTCTTGAACATCAAATTTTAAATTCCTCAAACCTTCAAAATTCTTATTGAATAAAGCGAGCGAAAGTGAGTCTAAATTTTCTTTGATGATTTCAGACATTGTTACTGAGAATTTTAGTTCCTGTCTTTATATTCCCCACAAGGGGCTAAAATATAATCAACAAAGAACATTTCAGAGTAGTCTGCAGATGAAATTATACGTGCAATACACATTTATTAATTCAAATGAACAGAAACACAGACACACACACGCCCGTGCGCGCAGCCATATATGAGTATGCTTGTGTTTGCATCTTGAATGTTGGCTTTAGAAGAGGGTTCGTATCTATATATTTGACTATGATATCTATCTATCTATCATCCCTCCCCCCTCTCTCTCTCTCTCTAGATATATATATATATATATATATATATATAGATTCACTCGTCGCTTATCGACGTATGACGGCCAAGCAACTCAGTTTCTCGGAACCGAGATCCAGACACCTGCAGATATGATTTGATTATAGTGGTAAAGGTTTGTGCAGAACAATCCACACTTTTTGAAGAGCCGAATACAGAGACTTGGTACACTACGTGCCACAAGATCCCCAAAACGAGCCTCCGCAGGTTTTGAATTGAGAGTTGTTCTTCTCCTAGACCAGTTGCCATAGATAGATAGATAGACCCTTAATTGAAACAACCACTTAATTTCTTTTCTTACAACAAACGGTCAGTTTTAGACCCAATATAGTCACAGAATGTAAGCGATTCTGTTTTTTTTTTCATGTTATCTCATTTGTAGTGGTGTGCAGTAATATGAATCTATTTTCGGGGTGTATGATGAAATTTGTTTGGCCTTGAAAAATATTGCGTCATCCGTGATTGTATAAGATTTTATTACGCCCAGATACTATTGTCTCGACTGTCGATTAGTTGTCCTACAGCCATTATCTGCGATGGATGTTACTCCAAGAAATCGTACAAAAATTGTAACGCTGCACGAACACACTGGCAAGCCTTACCACTGAGCAAATCAAAGTACTATAGACTGGCCTTGAAACTCTCCTGATTTAAATTTTAAAGTTTTATTTTGCTGCCATATCCATCCTTGTAGACTCCTATCCTTCCATTTAAATTTTTATCAAACATGTGAATGAAACAACAGTAGATTTTATCAAAAAATATTCGGTATGTTTCCCATCATGCCTTTCCTATACACCTTGTTTATCTTCAAGATTGATGTAGAAATTTTCAGCACTGCTTCTTGTTCCTTTTGACTTTTTGAAAAGAATTAAATATGAAATATTTCAATGTGTTGATATTGCTGACATGAATTGTTCATGTTATCATGTTAAAAGAATGATCATCAAAGTTAAGCAACGTCTAAGCTGGTCACTACCTAGATGGATGACCGCTTCGTAATAATGTGTCGTAATCTTCTATATTTGACTGATTTAATGGATAGTGGCTCGGAATTGGAAATCGAAGAGCCGAGTTTAAATTCCAGTAGTTTTCGTTAAATTCACTTACGTCCAAAATCATTTTGGAATGTTAGGTATCCTCTACTTTGTCCCCAGCTATAGGTTAATTAGTAGGACATTTTCAATAAATCATTATAATTTCAAAATACTTGCAATCTTAAAATATTTTCTGTCTTTAAATAGCCTGTAAAAGATTGTTAAACCTTACAAAATAAATCATTAAATTTTCTTCTTCTTCACCTCCTCCTCGTCTTCCTTTTCTTCTTCTCCACCTCCTTCTTCCATGTGGCGTGTCTGTTGAAGATGTAGGCAATCATGACTCATGACTCTACAGAACTCCATCTCTTTTGTAGCTAAGTTTTTTTTTCTTTTTTGCTATACTGCCTAATCCCTGTTGCGACGTCCATTTATAAAGGCTTGTTAGTTGGAGTATTCGATGATTTCATCTGTCCCGCTTGCCTTCAGTATGTCTTATGAGTGTCGTTTTTTACAAACCCACTTTCCTCATTATATGAACTAAAAATATAATCGGTATGACTTACATTATCTCTCTACCTTTTTCTTATTACCCTTACTACCTTCCTGTCTTCCTCTCTTATTCTCTCTCTCTCACTTTACTCCTGAAAATCTAGACATATACTGCCACTGTACTACGAATAATTCGGACAATTATTTGATCTAGTGGGCATATAGGTAGTGTAGCGGTTGTCGGCACGGAAAATGGAGTCGTAGTAGCGAGTTCAAATTCCGGCCTAATCTGTTGCATTCATTTATATGGTAAGACATGAACCCATCTCTTCTACTAGCTAGGGATTAAATAACGATATATATTGGGTTATTTAGCCTTGGATCGCAACCAAGGGGAAAGGAAATATTCTGAAATTCAAACCGTACAAAAAAAGACAACGAGGAACCATCTTTCCCTAAAAAGTTATGGTGATTCACAGACAATAGTGAATGAAGAATCTATGGAGATTTATGATCGCCTACGTTCTGAAGGAACGGGACATTTTAAAAAACAAAAAAAAAACGCTCATTTGTATTCATTCGTCGTAATTCAGTATTTTCTGAAGGCCTAGCAGAATTGTTTTCGATTTATTAGAGTTTAGATCGTCATCTTTTTTTCTTTTCCATTTTTCAAATATTCTTTCTCTCTTTTTATTTTCTGATTTTCTGGTATAAAATACATTCATCATTCTCGCGTTCGGAATAGGCAGGTGTGATCAACTATTTAAATTTTTATTTATTTTCTAACCTCCCCACCCTCTATACAGACACACTTCAGGGACTTTAATTTCAACATTTTTCAAAACTGTTCCAATCTGTTCGTTTATTTCAGTCACCTCTCTCTTTCTCATTCTAAAAAAAAAAAAAAAATGGAATTAATTATTCAATCTACCCTTTTATTTCAACTTACCCTTTTCTTCCTAATTTAACGCTATTTTTAGATATCCTTACTATAGTTGTATCGATCATTAGAATTCTTGTTTACCATTTTGGGTCAAAAGATTTTTTTTCTGATTTTCACTGACGATTATTGACAAAATGAAACTCAATGCTATATCATTAATTTGATACAACATGTTGCTGAATTGTTTTTCTTTGTATTCATATATCATGTATGAACATTAATAGTTTATTATTTATTTTGCAGCTTTGCTAATGTCTCAGAAATTGCAATTAGAGACGTTTTACGCTATCGAAACTGCTGTCTAAACCAGCCTACAGTCCAGAAATAGCGTCTTCAGATCATTACCTTTTACAAGACACGGCTGATTTCCTAAGCGGACCGGTTCAATAATGTGGACATTGTTGAAAATTATTATTAACTAAATATTATTATTAAGTTATTAACTCAAAACCAAACAAATGGATTACGCGTGGAATTGACCAGCCAAATGTTATAAATGAGAAATTGAGCTTCTAGCACAACGATATCGTCAGATATGATGGGATGTTTTGTCTCTAAACCAGCCAAATGTTATACGTGTTGGATTGAGCTTCTGGCACAACGATATTATCAGGATATAGAATCTGATGGGATATATTTTGCCTCAAAGCCAGCCAGATGGTATACGCTTGGAAATGAGCTTCTGGCACAACGATATCGACAGGGAATAGAATATAATGGGATATATTTTGCCTCAAAATCAGCCAAATGGTATACGCTTAGAATTGAAATTTTGGCGCAACGATATCAACAGGTAATTGAATGTGATGCGTTGTATTTTGCCTCTAAACCAGCCAAATGTTATACTTGTGAAATTGAGCTTCTGTCACAACGATATCAAGAGATAATAAATATGATATAATATATTTTGACTCTCAAACAGCCAAACATTATACGCGTGGAATTGAGCTTATGGAACAACGATATCAACAGACAAAAGAATATGATGTAATATATTATGATTCTAAACCAGCCAAATGGAAAACGCTTAGAATTGAATTTCTGGCACAACGATATTATCTGGCAACAGAATATGATGTGATATATTTTGCCTCTAAAACAGTCAAATGGTATACGCTTGGAATTGAGCTTCTGGTACAAAGATATCAACAGGCAATAGAATATGATAGGTTACATGTTGCCCTTAAACAAGCCAAGTGGCATACGCTTGCAATTAAGCTTTAGGCACAATGATATAAACAGGCAATAGAATACGATGGGACATATTTTGCTTCTGATCCAGCCAAATGCTTTACGCTTGGAATTGAGCTTTTGGCACAACGATATCAACTGGCAATAGGCTATGATATGATATATTTTGCCTTTAAACCAGTGAAATGTTATACGTGTGGTATTGAGCTTCTGTCACAACGATATTATCAGGCAATAGAATACGATTGGACATATTTTGCCCCTAAACCAGCCAAATGGTATACGTGCGGAGTCTCTGGCACAATTATATCAACAGTTAATAGATATAATGGGATGTATTTTGCCTCCCAACCAGCCAAATGTTATAAGTAAGAAATTGAGCTTCTGGCAAAACGACATCATCAGGCAATAAGATATGATGGAAAGTTTTGCCTCTAAACCAGCCAAATGATAAACGCTTGAAACGGAGCTTCTGACACAACGATATTAACTGAAGGTAATTGAATATGATAAGATATATATTTCATGAATAACCTCTTTTCGTATGCAAATAGTTTGAACTAAGAATTAAAGCTTGCAATACGAAAAGACTTAACTAAACCTAGTATTCACCCTACTATTTCCGTCCTGGGTATGACGATAAACTACATCCGCGTCCTAGGTAAGACGATAAAATACGTCCAACAGCAAGGACTCTGATGAGGAGGTTTTTGAGGAGCGTGAAACCACCGCTTAATTGCTGGTGTTCCCAGGTCCACCCTGACGGTTTGTGGTAGCACCTGTTAGGGTCCCAGCTATGGGCAAATAGTTAACACCCAAAGTGGGGTCAAAACACTATGAAAGTATGAAAAAAAAGTTTTAATACCAGAAATACTTTGTAAAAAAGTATTACCAACAATACATTTTTGAAAAAATAAATATTACCAGCAATATATTTTTACAGAAAAATATTAGCAGAAATAGATTTTTGAAGGAAAAAATATTAACAGAAATAGATTTTTGACAAAACAAAAATATTACCAGCAATAAAAATCTTGTCGGCATTAAATAACCCATTGAGGTGTTGATATGCCGTAAAATAAACCAAACCAATCACGCTACTATTTACTGAATAGTGTGTGAACATCTGAGATGTGTATCTATAAAAAGAATACCCGCTCGGCCCGGTGGCTAGGATCAAAGTGTAGTATCTGCGCTCTGTGAGCTGCCGGGTCAGGTGTCTGTCGAACTCTCTGCTTGCAGAGAGGAACCCGGACGAAGCTCCGCCGAAGGGTGGGGTTTCGTTGGGGGAGGTTGACGGAACAGGCCCGCCTCGGCGGGTTTGGATGGTTATTTATTTTTGGCTGGGCCTACGGGCTCAGAGATACCCACATTAAAAAGGCCTTGTGCCACATTCGATCCCCGTGGGTGGATTGATAAATAACATCTGAGAAGCGTTATTAATATAATTTAAAGAATTATTCAGGCGGGGATCGTCATCCTCGTTATTTTTATTATATTGAATTAGCTAGTGCATTCTCTGGCTTTAGTAAAAGTCACTAAAATTGTAGTATAAGCCATAATAAAAACGTATTCATGTGATATCCTCATTTTTGCTTATTTGACCGCTGTTTCGAAACTTTTATTCGGATAAGTTTCTTAGGGAAATTGTTTATTTGTCCTCATTTTTCAATCATATATTATGAACAATCCGGTGTAATTCAAAGTTAAATTGCTATCGACATTCCTCTTCTATGAAACTCTCAAAACACCATTTGCCCATTTCATTGGAATGCTATTTATTTGTGCATATTGAATTATTTATAACTAAATAACGCATTTATCGTTCTTCAATGCGTTTAGAACCACAAAATCTGATTTTTCAATCTCTGAAGTCTTTTTTTTCCTCGAAGAATAAAAGCCTTACATTCTCTTCGAGGCGTTGTTGGGAAGGGGAAAGATTTCTAGCAAGATCTAAACTACGGCTTCGTAAACGATATCTAAAAACCTTTAAAACTTAAAAAGTAAAATCGTTTTAGAACGGCCACTGGTGAAATTCGTATACATGTGCCGCCGGAAATACGAATAAAAGAGAATGATAAAGAAATGTAATGTGTCTGTACTATATATATATATATATATATATATATATATATATATGTTTGTCTAAATCTGTTCATTATCTATCTATCTCAGCCAGTTTATCTATCTATCTATTTCAGTCTCTTCATTATCTATCTATCTGTTTGTCTCAGTCTCTTCATTATCTATCTATCTGTTTGTCTCAGTCTCTTCATTATCTATCTATCTATATATCTATCTTGTGAGATAGTGCGAAAAGGACTGTCTGCCCAACCCCTTTACCCAAATCAAACACTACAAAGCTATTTTGCGATCTCTTTCTGATTTGGCTGAGAACTTTCCAGCACAATCTTTTAATTGTTTTCTTTTTCAATGCATGTTAATGAAAAGAAAGATTCCATATAAATTAGCCTTTCAGATATATATTTGAATAAAATTAAACTGCAACGCACTGCATCTGATAATCCGAATAAATGTCATCATTGTTGAAATTGCACGTTTCGATTAATGGAAAAAGGGGAGATTTGGAAAGTTCAATATTTGAAAATATCAAAAGGAATAAAAGATTAGGGATAACATATTCAAATATCAACTGAGAAAATGAATCTTTCTCAAAGACCCCGGCAATTGCAGACATATTTGGACCAGATCTGTTGTTGGAACCGTGAGAACAATTTTGGAGTTGTTAAATTGGTTCACTGCATCCGATTTCATATTCTTTCACCATCATTTTGAGCCAGGTCTAATGGCTTACCTTTTTTATTTTTTAATCATTTTCATCCCAAGCAAGGCAATAAAGCTACTAAGACGGAATGGGTTACTAAGAGTGAAAGAGAATTAAACGACTTCAGGGAGGAAAAACGACACTAAAAGAACACGACACAGAAGGGTAGAAGATAGCGATTGAAGTTACATTAAAATATTTGCAGATTGTAGGTGTTGGAGAGGCAAGAAACAGGAAGTGAATTTCACAGGCGGGAAAAGAAACTATTAGAATATAATTACGTTTACATCTAGCTAGTTCAAGAGTAGGGCGATGGGACTTAATTGCCAATCTAGTAGTACGCTTACATTCATTCAATCTAGGTAAAGCTCTAACATTCATCAGAACAATTGCCATGAAAATATTAATAGAAAATACAAGGGAAGACACGTGACGAACGTGTGACAGTAACTGAAGTCGAAATATCAGGTCTGGACCGATTATATGACTGACAATTCTTTGGATTTTGTTAAGAATCTCGAGATATATAGGCAGATCGCCCGTCCAGATATAGTGTCAATATTCAATGAACACACAAATGGTAGATTCAAATGTTTAAAATGGATTCCGACGTGAAAAATTGTGTTTGGCGAAGCACAGTGAAAAAACTCTCCTAGCAATAGACAGCAATTGATTCTCTTAATTAATTTAATGATGCCACTTCATGTGAGTAGAAATGTGAGCTCTATGAAAATTAGTCACCTGGCGGTTAACATCCGTTATGATGATGGAAGGATGAAAAGTTTATCTGTGGTAATGATATCATAGCAGTTTTTTAGAGGCCTTAAAATACACTAGCCACTCCTTGCCCCACTTAACCACTGATTGGATGTCATTTTCGAGAGGAGCAGCCCGGTTTATTTTGTCAGATCTATCATACTTATTACTAAAACCGGAGTAAATAATCATGACATCAGTATACATATATATATATATGTATGTATGTAACAGTAATAATCTTATAAATATAAGTAATTATACTCGTCCCGAAAACCTTGGGTACTTTGATATGTAAATAAACAGACCAATACCCAAGGGGGGAAAAAAGGTACAAAAAAAGAAGGCAATCGTCTAGCATCCAAGTTCAGAGTCCAAAGAAAAAAACGATACGATAAGTAAAATAACTAAGTAAATTGCTCAATACGCTAAGTAGAGCAAACCTAATTAAACCTAAAGCGCCAGATAAACCTACCAAGGTTTCACCTACGCGGATCGTCAGGAATATATATATATATATATATATATATATATATATATATATATATATATGTATATATATATATATGTAGTTAGGGACTGAAGACATCGGTAAGGCCATTGATAAAGATAGGAAACAACGTATGTTCAATATAAGATCCATGGCGGACACACGCAGTGAAGTGAATGCATCTAGGAACACGTCCGTTCAACAAAACCTGAACGATTTGTTAATAACAATTGGATTTAGACAAATATTTCCCAAAAACACCATAGCCATTAAGCGTGTAGAGAAAGCTATCATTACAAAATCTTTTTAACGCCTTCGAGATATTTAAAGACACTGGCTGATTCTCGCCGTTCTTATCATAGACAAGTTCAGGAATAACCATTAATATTTCACCTGTAGATGTAGAGAAACGAATGGCATACTGTTTATCCGAAAGAAGGTCCTGCGAAATGAGATGCTTAACCAATTAGGTGTTGATTGGCGCTCTAGAACTTTGCTAGAAAGGAATTAAATGACTGCTGTCTGATATCATTGAGAAGAAGTTAATCATTTTAAAAATGTAAGTTTGGAGGGGAAATTATTTTAATAGTTGATACATTGAAATAAAAGGAATACATATGTAAAAAAGTTTTCGATGTTCCAATGAGACTAAATTTCAATTCACCTTGAATAATCTCTAATTAGAGTCTGACATTAAACAACAACGCCTAACGCTTTCCAAATTTTCTTATAATTCATAAAATCCTGTTTGCCCCTCACTACCAGGTTTACGTTATTTTTTTTAGATATATATGTTGGTATGTATGTGTGAATGTGTCGGCGTTGATATGTGTGGAGAAGAAAAAAAGGAAGGAGGAATTTTTTTTTTCTTCGGACGGATCATTAACATGAACAGAAATGGAATAAGTGTAAACAGAATGTGATTCTTGAGTGCGTTTTCGTGTGAAAATGTATGCGTATATGTCTCAGTGAATGAAAACAAATCGTTTCTTACCACTTTAAGCCGCGCAGACCGCCATATTTCTTACCACGTAAACTGTGTTTGCTTCCTTTTTTATGGAAGAGCGCACATTGCTGTTGAACCAGAAGTTACCCGGAATTGAACCATAAATTGCCAAGAGGTGTGGTCAGGAGGATGGAAAATATTGTAGCTAACGGAAGGTACACAAGTCGATACCAGTTCAGTATTGGCCGGGTCCTCGTAGAGAAGAGGTATGATGTTGAATGATCCGAGACCCCAAATGAACCTCGGCTAGAAACATCTCAAATGATGTGAACCAAATAGAGGTATTTTGCGAAATACCATATAAGCAAACGCTTATAAGCCTTACCGTTCGACTGGGCTTAACTTGAACTCTAAATCGAGCAAAATGTTCTGTCAGGCGGTAATTAGTAATGTTTTTGTATGGTGAAAAGAAAATAAGTATGTGTTTATAAGCAAAGTAAGGAAACTATTAAAAAATTGAGAAATATCAGAGTGCTTTAAAAGGTCATTGGGTATTCTTATGTAGCAATTAGGCATAATTTAACAAAATGCTTTCAAAAATAGAACCTTATTTTAATTTCATTTACTTACAACAGCGACTGCATTCGGGAACATATTGACATTGTAAACTCTCCAAATCTTTAATTGGTTGTATAATATGTGCTTTGCCAAAACTACTAATGGATTTACATAATTTTTCCTTCTTCAAAAGTGGTTATCAACTACAACTAGAGAGCCTATCTATCCTACTATTTAACCTTTATAGGGTTTGGGAAATGACATGGATTTATATATTACTTGCATTATTTACATTATTATTGACTTATTATTGATTGTTATCCTAATTTTCATGGCCATATTCGCAACGTTTCGGCCGTTGTGCGCTCCGGACTTCTTCAGATGATTGAAATTTCGAACCAAACCCTTTGATTGCTCTATTTCCACGTACCATGCCTCTTCTGGATGTCTCAATTATTTCCCTTAAACTCAACTGCCCAAGATTTGGTTCACCACTGCTGTGGCTTGATAATGAACTCACAAACATCTCACAATTTTTGGGCCTAGTCATTGGATCTAACTAACGCCATTATCCACTGGGCCATGTGTCATTTATATATATATATATATATATATATATATATATATATATTTTTTTTTTTTTTCAATTATCTATTTCAGGCAACATTCCTTCCTTAAAAAAATCTATCTCTGGTAATAGTTTTTCACTGAAAATCTATCTCTGGTAATAGTTTTTCACTGAAAATCTATCTCTGGTAATAGTTTTTCACTGAAAATCTATCTCTGGTAATAGTTTTTCACTGAAAATCTATCTCTGGTAATAGTTTTTCACTGAAAATCTATCTCTGGTAATATTTTTTCTTCAAAAATCTATTTGTAGTAATATTTTTTCCAAAAATGTGTAAATGATAATTTTCTTTTAAAAAATGCATTGCTGGTAATATTTTTTTCTTTAAAAATTTAATGCTGGTCATAATTTTTTTACAAAGTATTTCTGGTATTAAAACCTATTTTTACACTTTCATACTGTTTTGGCTCCAGTTTTGGTGTTAACTATTTGTCCACATCTGGGACCCTAACAGGTGCTACCACCCCGGGTCAGGGTAGACCAGAAATTAAGAGGTGGTTCCTCGTTCCTAAAAACCTCCTGATCAGAGGCCTTGCTGCTGGACGTAGTTAATCGTCTTACCCAGGAAGTGAATGTAGTTAACGTCTTACTCAGGACGGAAAGAAACAGGCAAATATCGTTAGGAACAAAGAAAGTGTTTTCAAGTGCTATTTACTATCAGTTAATCTCCATGGCAGTGAGTGTTAGACAATTCTTTCCCAGATGAAGAGGTTTATTAATCGAATGATTTGGGGGTTTTTTTTTGCAGCTTATAAAACTTTTGTGTGATGTTTAAAGCCAAACAATAATTTTCGATTGTAAGACTTTCTTGGAGATATCAAGAAGGTGATTACGAACACCATAACGATGGAGCTGAGGGGAATCCAAGAAGAATCCTTACAACAGTGCAGAAAAGCGTGGCAGCGAAGGATGAGAAAGTGTATAAAATTCGAGGAGGATTATGTTAAAGGGGAATCCATGTAGTTTGATGTTTGGAATTAAAATAAATAATTTGTGACACGAGGCATGTTACTTTTAATAAAAAAAATACTCGTATCTGGGTCACATAATAAGGAATGAAGGTCTCAAAATTAAAAAATCACAGGGCACACTGTAGGACAGATGGGTAACGGGAAACATCACTTAACCTACGTAAAGAGCTGATGTAACAGAACAGCGACTGGCGACATAGTGAGGTCCACACAGTCCTTATATCTACAAAAACTAGGACATTGTAGAGAGCCATGATCTTTCACGTCTCGAAGAAACACCTCACAAAAAAGAACGGAATATCAACACTCGTGATGGCATTGCTATCCAAAGCAATATTCGTCGTTAATTTTTAGTTCAAAAATAATATATATATATATATATATATATATATATATATATATATATATATATATATATATATATACCAAAATCATTTTGAAACAGATAAAATTAATTTATTATTCTTCCGAGAAATTTTCTTTTCGCAGAGTTTCTCGGACATTCAGGCCGGTAAATGTTATTTAATACTGTTTATCATAAACAGAGCATTTGCTTAAATACTTGTATCTATAAATAATACTGTTTATCATAAACAGAGCATTTGCTTAAATACTTGTATCTATAAAATAACAACGTTAAACATAAAAAATGTCTTTAATATATATATATATATATATATATATATATAAATATATTTGGGGAAAGATATATAATTATATAAAACTATAAAAGCTATAGAGTAATGTCTTGTATTTATATATATATATATTTTGGCGATTTGAAAACATTTTTTTATTGATATATATATATATATATATATATATATATATATATATATATATATATATATATATATATATATATATATATATATATATATATATATATTTATATAATATTGATATATATATAAAAAAAAAAAATGAAAAAGAAAAAATTTTTTAAAATTCTGAATTTTGTAAAAGATTTCCTAAAATAATCCAGGGTTTCAAATTTGAATCAATTTTTTTCATTTTTGACATCTGTCATTTTGTAGAGTTACTGTATTTTTATGATGATGCCAATATATTGAATATATAATTAAAACAAGGAAAAATTTTTGTTGGCGTTTCTTTTTTTTTTTTTTTTCAACATATATGTAATCGAGATATTTTTTAATTTGATTTTTGAATTTTTTTGAAAAAAAATATAAAAATAGAATATTTGAAAATTTTAAGATTGCTATAAGCAACTTTTATAAAAATATGTTTATATATACAGTTATTCATAAAAACAAATAAATGATAAACGAATATAAAAATTTGGAAATAAATTTATCAAAAAAAAATTTTCGAAATAATCAATCCACATTATTTTTAGACAGATAATTCACCTGAACGAGGGGTTACTAAAATCATTTTTTTTTTTTATAAATAGGCTCGATATGTAAAAAATTGAGGCTAAAAACGGATAGAATAATAAATGATTTGAAAAATAAAAACAGATAATTAAAATAAAATAATTATATTTATAAAATATATTAGACTAAATATATATATATATAAATCATAATATAAATGGATAGTGATAAAGGAAAAATAGATTGAAAGCGAATTGGTTCTGTTTCATTAAAGAATAACCGATTACATTTTTATAGGAAAAGTTAAATATAAACCATAAAATCATTTGACAATTGAAAAAAAATGTTCTGAAAGACAGAAACATTTTCTATCCTTAGATATTTATATATAACAAACAGATTATAAATTTAATCAAAATAAGATCAAAGATATTATCGTAGATGAATGAAGAAAAAAAGATTTCAAAAATCTTATAAAAAATTAGAATAATATTTTTTTTAAATATAGAATTAAAAAATTAGAATTTATAAAAACTGATTAATGAAAGTAAAATTTTTATAAAATTAATTGATGAATGTAAATGAAGGATTAATCCACCATTTTATTAAAATATATATAGATATCAGAAACAGATATATAATTATTAATTAAAATATATAACAATATGGTTCATTTAAAGAGGAATAAAAATATATGATATAAAATAGAAAATTTTTTGTTACCTTTAAAATTGTGACGGATTATAAAATAATTTTAAAAAAATAGAAAAAATTTGAATTTTTCAAAAAAACTTGTTCAAAATAATTTTTTCAAATTCAACATTTTTGAGAAGAACAATAAGAACAAGAAAATTGATGTATATATATAAAATTAATATCTGTTTAAAGCTATTTATATTTTATCATCCATGAGATCTTTTTGTGGAAAAAAATAAAAATAGTCAAATTTAATGTTATAAACTTTAATCTATTTGAATAAAGGAAAAATTTGAGAATTTTATATTTTTAAACCAAAATGAAAAAATCAAAATTTATTTACTTTTCTTTATTGAGAGAAAGAAAATTCCATGAAACCCAGTTAGGTATCTCCAAAGGCAAGTTTCCAATATTAGTCCCGAGCTCTATAAATATTGATTAATTTATTAACAGACCAAATTTTTCTTAATATTTTCTTAAACAAATTTGTATTTATTTTTTAAATTTTAGCATCTTCAATTTAGTTTATGTATGATCATGAATAATAACTTTCTAAATATGATTTGTCAGTATCAAAATTTGGAATGTTGAAATATATTTGATTATATAAATTTCTTATATTTGACCTTATTTCAAAAAAATCATTCCTATTCAAGATGACAACAACTTTTTTGGCAAATTTTTCATTTTTATAAAACCAGAAAAATGGAATTAATCAAATAATGAAAAGATTCAAAAAAGATTTTGATAAAGAAAATATTTTTCATCTTTTTTTCTTCATTTTTTTTGAATTAAATTTTCTTTCCAAATGAAAAGACTTGTATGAATTAAAATAAACGCAAAAAACCTAAACCGTAAAGAATCTCTGGATTTTATTTAAAAAATTTTTTTAAGATTTTCCAAAAAATTGAATATAATAATGTTTAATCGTGAACATTTCTGATTGAAACCACACGTTAAAAATAAAATATATAAAAGAATTCATTCTATAAAATTAAAATATATAAAATCAGTAACATTTTAATTTCTAAAACAACAAATTGTCCTCAAAATTTATTTTTTTTAAAAAAAAAAATAGCCTTTTAAAAAACGCATTTTGACTCCATTTTTTTTTTTTTTTGTTTTTTTTTTTATGATTAAAAAACCTAATGTTTTCATTCATAAAAAAAATTAACAATTTACGAAAAAAAAAAAATCACAAATGAATCAAAAAAAAATTCATTCCTATAGAAAAAAATTAGAATAAAATCCAAATTTATCCTTTTTTGAAAAATTTAATTTTTTAAAAATTTTTAAATTCAGAAAAACAATAAAATCCAAATTTATAAAAATCTGGGATTCAATTACATATATATATATATATATATATATATATATATATATATATATATATATATAAAAATATAAATATGTGTGTGGACTGTTTTAAGAATTTTTTATTTTATACGTTTTTTTTATAGAACAAAATATTTAACAAATATGAAATGTTTATAAAAAAATATTAAAACATTGAATTTAAATATTTGAATATCCAAGAGAAAAAAATTCAAATTTACAAAAACCAAATAATTGCTTTCGAACCTGTTGGGTTATATTTGAATTTTTCAGAAATTAAAATGAAATACCACAGAAAATAAAAGATTAAAAGCAGAAACCATTGATTTTTCATTTTTTTTTTATAATTCATTCTTTTTTATTTCAAATCATTCATTTATTTTCTGCTCCATTATCCAAATGTAAAAAAATAAAATGGTTAAATGCTTATAATTTCCCCCGATAATTATTTAATTTTATATTTATAAAAATACCATTTTTAAAAATCAGAAATTTTAATTTGTTTTGTTTATAAAAACCTTTTTAACCATTTTAAAAATTCAGATTCATAAATAAAAATCAATTTAATTTTATAAATGTTTAGATTTGGGTTAATGGAGGATAAGAAAATTTAAAATTAATTTATTTATATTCCTTTATAAATGTTTTATAGATAAAATACTAATTTTTTTATTTTCCATTTTATAAAAAAATTTAAGTTATATGCTTTTTAAGATGATAAAAATCAAAATGGAATAAATTTTTTTATCCAGAAATTTTCAAGAATTATTTTTATTCTATTTTGTATTGGACTTCCCAATAATTTAAAATTTAATTTGATTAAAATTGTTAAATTTTCAATAAAAATGCTACAATAAAAAAAATAAAATCAAATTTCGACATTTAAATATAAAATTATATTTTTATATATATAAATTTTATCATATTTATATTTTATTTTTATTTTTGTTTAATTTATTGTATATTATGAGCAATTCAAATTTTTTTAACAAAAATTTAAAAGAAACAAAAATTAAAAAAAAGAATGAAAAAATAAAATTTGAATTTTGGTTTTTTTGAAAAAAATTTTTTATATAACTAAAAATTAAATTTCTAATTTTTAAATATATATATATATATATTTATATATATATATATATATATATATTTATGTATTTGGAAATTTTTTTTTATTAACATTTAAAGAACCATTTTGATTTCTTATGTTAAAAAATTTCATTAAAAAATGGAAACCAAATGGTTAAATTGTTGAAATGACTTTTTATTGAAAAAAATTGATCAAATAAAAATTTTCAATTTATATTTTCCATGTCAATATTTTTTTTTTTCAAATTTTTTTTTTCTATTTAAATGCATTGAAAAAATTTTTATTTTAAAAATATATGACAAAAAAGTTCTTCTATTCAAATCTTCAGATTTTGATAATGATATATATATATATATTATTTATATATATATATATATAATAATGATTTATATAATAAATATATTTATAAATATATATATTTTTTTCAATTTTAATATTTTATATTTTGCATAAAGTTTTTTTTTTTTTTTTTATACATTTTTTTTTCTAAATGATATTTTTTTAATATATATAATAATATTTATTTATATATTTATAAACATTAAAAAATATATATTTTATTATATTAAAGTTAAATTATATATTCTTTTTTTTATTTAGAACTTTTGAATATCAATGGAATATTATTTTTTTGATATTCATTTTTTAATCATTTCTTTAAAATTTTAAAAATACGTTTATATTATTTAATTACAAGATAATTAAAATGCATTTACAGAAAATATTTTAAGTTTATTAAAAATCTATTTATATTCATTTAAATTCATAAATAAAAACGAATTCTATAAAAATTTGTTTAAAACTATGTTTTTAAATTAACTGAAATCTAATAAATGGAACAACCTCCCTGGTTGGATCAATTTTAAAATCACCAACAATCGGGTTTATCAATTTGTGAAAATTTCTTGAATTTTTTTTTTTAATTTATTTATTCAATGAATTTTAAAAACAAATTTTCATTTGAATATTTCTTGATCTATAAAAACTAAAAATAGTTTATAATGAAACAATATCTTTGATTATTAATATTTTGAAATATTGTTTCCAAACACAATTTATAATATTTATTGATATATATATATATATTTAAATTTTTTTTTTTTTTTTTGTTTTTTTTTAAGCATTACCCCCGCCAAGCAAGGCGGGAAGCCACTAGGACGCAAGGGGTTACAGAAAATTTAGAGCAAGATCAGATAGGAGTGATAGAAGAAAGGATGAGGGTAGTGGATAGATCAAGGCAACTGGAGATGTCGATTGACATTACACTTGAATAGCTGGAGATTATAGCTCACAGGGAAACAGGAATAGGGTAGGGAGTTCCACAGGCGAGAGGTGCGAGACATGAAGCTATTAGAGTAGAAGAGACGGCTACATTTTAGAGTTTCGACAGTGAAGGGGTGAGAGCGGGATGCCAGCCTCGTAGGGCGCTGGAACTCATGACGTCTGGGAACCAGCGAATGCAGCTCCTCGGAGCAATTTCCATGAAAGTATTTGTAGAACAGACAGAGGGAGGCGACGGCGCGTCTGTGAGAAAGTGACTGTAGACGAGACGCCAGGGCAGGGCCAACCATATTGCATATCCGCCTCTGGAGCCTATCAAGAACCCCGAGGCAAACAGAAGGGCACCAGACCATATATGGCAGCAATACTCCATGCAAGGGCGAATTGTGGATTTGTAGATCTGGAGGATCGACTCCGGGAGAAAAAAAACTCCTGGCGCGGCTCAGGGAGCCAACTTTCCTCGCAGTGGACGAGGCAATTGACTCAATGTATTTATTCCATCTCAGGTCAGCAGTCAACGTGAGACCGAGAAGCCGCAGAGAGTTGCTCTCGAGAAGTTGAGCGTCAGACATTCTAATGGAGGGAAGGGAAGGATCTCTGTGGTGATTAATAGAGAGCAGTTTTGTCTTTTGAAGCGTTGAAGTTGACCAGCCAATTCATGCCCCAGTTCACAATCGATTGGAGGTCCTTTTCGAGACGCACGGCCAGGTGAGTTTTGTCAGCGAGACTAGATTTGTTTTTGAGGCAGGAATAAATTGTGGTGTCATCCGCGTAGATGCCAACTTGGGAAGTTATGGCGTCAGGAAGGTCATTTATGTAGATAAGGAATAGAGTGGGGCCTAGGATGGAGCCTTGAGGAACACCTGCGTTCGTGGGATAGGAACTGGAGGAGAATCCGTTGAGAACGAACTTCAATTCACGGTTTGACAGGAATGATTGTATTAGGTTATATAATCGACCCGTAATGCCATAACCCTGGAGCTTGCGAAGAAGGCCGGCATGCCAAACCCTATCAAATGCTTTAGAGATGTCTAGTGCCACGGCACGAGCTTCCCTGTTATTTTGAAGAGCTCGGTAGACTGTTTCAGTGATGGCTGTAAGCACATCAGCTGTAGATCTGGCAAAGCGGAAACCATATTGCTTGTCTGAGAGCAGATTATGGGATGTGAGGTGGTTAACCACCCCGGTATTGATTAGGGTTTCGAAGACTTTGCCGAAGAGGGGTAGGAGACTGATAGGACGGTAGTTGGAAGGGTCAGAGGGGTCGCCAGTTCTTGAAGACAGGAACAATCGAAGAGGACTTCCAGCAGTCAGGAAAACAAGATTCCTTGAGGCAGTAGTTGTATAGTTTCGAAAGGGCGGGCGCCAGTTCAGGCGCATTTTTCTTCAAGACAATGGCTGGTATCCCGTCTCCACCACTAGCCTTGTTGGGATCTAAATTGGAGATAACGCCCAGTACCAAAGATGGGGTTATGTTTAACCCACTCAATATGGCCTCAGTTCTAAGAGGGAAGTCAGGTATGGGTACACCGGAAGAGTCGAGCGTCGAAACTTGAATGAAAATTTCCGAGCAAAGCATTCAGCCTTGTCGGTAGAGGAGGTCAAACTTCGAACTGGTTGAATAAAGGAGGTATAGAGGGTTTGCAATTGTTCAATACGCTCTTGCAGAGACGCCAATAATCTTTGGAGCCAAATTTCTACGAGATGCAATACGTTCCTTCATTCGAGCCGCAAATAGTGACTTAGCATCATTGAGGACACGCTTACAATTTTTACGGGCGGAGGCAAAGAGACGTCTATTGCAGTCAGACATGTCGCTACGGAATAGGTGGAAGTAGTGGTTCCTATGGGCGATGGCGGCTGAGCAAGCAGCCGAGAACCAGGGGGAGGAGCGCGACTTAACCCTATATTTCCTTGATGGGATGAAAGCGTCGATTCCAGCTTTAACCCAGGAAGAGACCTCAGAAGCACATTCTTGGACGGGGAATATTAAATGACTCCATCCCAGGGGACATCGCGGAGGAAATCACGGAACGCGTCCCAGTCAGCTCGTTGATAGTAGAACGAAAGTTCTAGTGGTAGGAGGTTCTTTATCTTTGGAGTTAAAGGAGATGTTAACAGATACTACTGCATGGTCAGAGTTTTCCAAGAGGGCATAGTTGCGAGGCACTGCAGGATTCGGGGATGGAGGTAAAAACACAGGTCGAGTAGAGAGGCTTTACCTTCCCGGTTGAAGGCAAAACGAGTTTTGAAGTTAACTATCTGTGTGAGGGAATGGGAGATTGAAAAATTAAGCGTTTGAATGCCTGCATGGTCAGTAGTAGCATTCTTAAGCATAAGGTTAATGATGGGCGTTAAAGTCTCCAAACACAAAAATGTGAGCAAACGGGTGGAGGGAGAGAGCCTTGTCTATGTTGTCAGAAATGCTATCAATATCTCCTCACAGTCTTGAGAGGATGGAGAGCGGTAAAGGAAGAAGAGATAGCTTTTCATTGAGGAGAGAGAGTCGGAGACACATGTATGACTGGTCAGGCGATTCAAGAGAGGACTCTCTGGCCAGAGGGAGATGTTCCTTGACGTAGACACCAAGACCGTGCATGTGGGTTAGAGAGTCTTTTCTGAGAAGAGGAAGATAGCCGGGGATCGAGAGATCAGAGGAATACAAATATGGATAGATGAGACAAGTTTTGTCTCACAAGAGAGCCATTATATATCCGGGCCGTTTTGAGTGAGGAAAGATTCCAGACTGTAGAAAGTTTGTTCTAATGCCCTTAATGTTGGAGAACACACAGAAATGTTGAGGGGTTTAGGTGGTTTTTGAGATGCTGGTTTATTAAATTTTTCGAATTTTTATAACTCATTCCTTTTTATTTTTCTTATTTTTGCCCGAAGTAAAAGAAAACAGACAGTTTCGACCGTGACGCGGGCAGAGAGTTAGTTGGCAAAATCTTACATCATTATGTGGCCTCAGGGCTGCCAACCGGAGGTGACTGCAGGGACACCTTTTCCATGCGCGAACATGGCAAAACAAACACCCTTTTATTTATAAAACTGTTGATCATTTTTCGCTCAAGACGCTAAAAGAGTTAGGGCTTCTAACTACCAGTCGTAAACAGCAACCAGAGAACTGTCATTTGTTTTACCCTCAGAATGAAGAGATGAACCATAATTTAAAAAACACATCACGGGAAAACAGAGCTATCCTTTTATTTTAGGCCAATTTAGAGAAAAAAAGTTTATTCAGTGAACCCCTTCCTAGACAAGAAACAAGGTTTTTTTGCAATTGTAAATTTTTTAATAGAAGGGGGAGGAAAATTTTTTTTATTTTAAATCAAACCTTTAATCCTATTTAAGATAATCAAAAATTTTGACAAAAATTTTCTTAAGGATTTTTTGGAGTATAACAGTAAAATATTTTTGGATCACATTGAACTTTCTTTGGTATGTTAATAAGTTTTAAAATAAAAAAACAACCATTTAGTTGATTCTAAATTTTTTGAAAATCCAATTATTATTTTATTATCGCATCTAGTAAAGACATTTAATTTTCCATTTTTTTGTTGAAACTGAGGCCTATTTCCCAGGAATTAAAATGTAAACTATCAAATAAGAAAAAAACATTGGGACAAAAATGTCTTTTAACTTGGTGGGAGATAAAAATAGAACAAATTTAAAAAAAAAAATAATAAAAAAAAAAAAATATTCTGAAGTTGATTTCATATTGTTTGATTTTTATCATATTAACATATATATATACAATTATATATATATATATATATATTAATGTGGAAATTCCAGATTGTTAACCTAAGACATTTTTTTATGTTTAACGTTCTTTTTTTTATATATATAAATTTAATTAAATCAGTGTTTATAATAAACAAAATTAAAACATTTACGATCCTGAATGTCCGAAAATTTTCAATCGTTGAAAATATTCTAAAATCTCCGACAGGAATCGAACATTTTTAGCCTTTACGGGAAGTAAACTGTCAAACATGCCTTAGTCGATAGTGCACAGAGAAGCGTTCAGTTTAGCAAGGTCAATTTTTATTTTTTAAACATCAAACTTTTCCATGATTTTCTTTCATTCATTCATATTATCTGCTCAATACGTATCCAAAATATAAACAAAAAACAGTCATAAATTATTAACTGGAAAAAAAAGTCCGATTAAATTTGTTTAAATCATTTTTATAGTTTAAACGTTCATATTCATAATACAAATATTATTAAATAAATTCTATGTTTATAATAAACAGATTAACAATATTTACCAAACCTGAATATCCGAGAAAAATTTTCGTATTTCAATATGTTTCCGATAGGAATCGAACCTCTATCCTATACTTTTCCGTCATATAGCCTGATGTTATGTAAATTTTCCGATTTATTGTTGTTAATACTGACAGTGAATTAAATATGAATTTATTTAAATTTTTGTATCTATAAAATGAACGTACAAACATAAAAAAAAAAATTTATTTAACTATCCGAATCTATATATATATCTATATATTGTATATATATATATTTGTGTGTGTAAAATTGTTTTTTTGTATGAATATATGTAATATTAATATATTTTTGTGTACGTTGATAGATTTATTTTCATTGCACTAGCAATTTTAATTCAAAAAAAATTTTTAAATACTCTTTTGAAAATATGGAAAAAAACTTCTAATGGAACATGTAATTGTGTAAAAAAGATTTGTCCTCAAAATTAATTAAAATTAAGAATTGCCGAAAAACCGTCATGGAGTATTTTGCGGAAAGACAGAACAGACTGCATCAGGCAAAAAATTAAAAATAATTTTATTTAACATTACCGAACCTTTCATTTTGTCGAAATCTGATTTCTGTGAACTCACCATTTATTAGCAATATTCAATAAAATAACCAAATGGTTATATTTAAAATTTATTGCAAGAAGGATGAATTCAAAATTGAAGAATTGAAGCGCAATTTTGATGAAATTCAAAATCTGGATTTTGATATTTGATTAAAATTGAAATGATATATTTATGTTTTATAATGATTTATTTGATAATTTCAGAACATTGTAATTAAATAACTTTTTTTCATCATATTAAACATGTCTTTTTTGAATATCCAATTTTGTTACGAATCATGAAAAAATTTATCGAAATTTGATATTCATATTTTAAAAAAATATTTAAATTATCTTTCGAATTCGATTTTGTTTTCAATATAGGTTTTGAAAATTAGTCCTAAAAACTTGATTTTTGATACCATAAGGGAATTTATAGAAAATCAACAAAGATTGTTTATCAACATTTGTCAGTTTCTCAGTTTTCCATTTAATACAATAGCAATAAACGAAAGATTTTTTGAGAAAAATGATGTCTGCCTATACAATTTCCATTTGCTACATATTAAATAAACAAATAAAAGAGTCTCACTTTTCCAAGAGAATTATTTTCCAAGTCTTTTCAACTATTTTTTTATGAATTTTCTTTTTTATCATTTTTTACAACTTTAAATAAAAGCAACTAAGACATAAAAAGCCTAAATGTGAAAGAGTATGAAAGAAGTAAAAAAAAAAAAAATATTAAGGAAAGAAAAATAAGGAAAGAATAGTGAATGACAATGCAATTTTTTTTTTTGAAAATAAAATTTTTTGAAAAAGCATGAAAGGCTTAATAGAGATTTTAACAACTGAGAATTGTGAGAGAAGAAACTGTTAAGATAGAACATCTAGTCATTTCAACTGTAAAATAATGAGACCTAACTGCCAATCTAGTACTGCGCTTAAATTATGAAATCGAGGTACCAAAGAGGAAAGCAAGTACCATGAAAATATCTATAGAAAAGGCGCAAGGAAGCGACGTAATGATCGTTAGAAAGTGACTGAAGCCAAGATGTCAGGTCAGGACCAATAACATTGCAGATTCTTCGTTTATCTTCAATAGGCACTTTACAGCTGTGACATTATAAGTTTAGTAATTGATTTAAATTTAATTTAGTAAGACGGAGAGTAGAAAGTTAATCTTGGATGGCAAATAGTCTATGAGAATTCGAATCCTGTAGAAAGTAAGGAGAAACCATTCCCCTAACGCGTGTAACAACAAAATTGTCCAATTGTTAGATCAAAATCTGAACCTTTGTATCTTAGAAATGATTAAAGATATGTTACTGGAATTTTGCGAGACTTTTATAACAATATTGGACTCTACTATGAGCAATAATAATATATAATTACTCCCCAAGCTTAACAGAAGAATCATGGTGAATTCGATCATAAACGAAGATAACATATTTATCATTAATTAATCATAGCCATATTCTTCACTCTGAAGAGACAGGAATGTAATCACTGAGCTGGAATATCTTGTAAAATTTTGAGAAGAATCAACATCTTCGCAATATTGGTCCGCATTATTGGACTTATTCTTATGCATTCTTTCTTGTATTGTACGAATACTTTTTTCACTCTTTAAAATGAATAAATGGGATTTGTTTCTATTAAATCATTTTTTCCTGTTTTCTATGCGTATTTAGTTATTATGCATCTGTGTGCAATTAATTATATGAAAAGTGTGTTTATTGATCAGTTGGAAATACAATAAATTAAACATTTGTATGTGTAGGAATATTTTTTCACCCCACTGTTTATATTTAGTATCCACTCCAACGCACTCACACACGCACCGTATGCACGCATGCAAATATATAATGCACTATTATACCGTACTTGATCGAAGATGCTCTTCCTTGATGAGTTGGCCTAAAGCACGTCGGATCTAACGAAGATTTTGCACACACACGCACACACACACACACACACTCATACATATATATATATATATATAAAATACGGGATGCTTAAGCCCCCAAGTCTGTAAAAGTATTTTTGATACACTCTGTGAGTACATCCATTCACTCACACAAACATACACACACCCCATATATATATATATATATATATATATATATATATATATATATTTATTATATTTATAAAAAATACACTTTTCCTCACCAGTAGCATGACACTGAGTGTGTATACACACACACACATATATATATATATATATATATATATATATATATATATATATATATATATATATATATATATATATATAGATATATATGTGTGTGTGTGTGACAAATAAAAATCTGTGTGTTTATAGTAAGAGAAAAATAGAAATAGGGATGAATATATAGAGAGGTATATTATTTTGATATACCGATTCATATGAATAAAAAAAAAATTGAATAAGAGAATTTATTTCAAAGCAATGCCACACTGCTACTTTGTGTAACCGACTCCCAAGAAGATTTTCTCGGATACTGCAAACCTAACTTCTTCCTGTTTTTCAAGTCTTGGGTTAACCGTTATCTTTCCCACATATTCTCAAAAATTGCGCATCTTACCTCTTAATCTTACATACATCAGCCTTCTTCAGTACCCGCTCTAACTTGAGAGGCTTTTGGATCTTGGATAGGGTGAAAATACAAAAAAAAAAAAAAAAAAAAAAAAAAGCATCCTGAACTCAAAAACTTGACATTTGCTTTGTTCACCTCCGATTCTTCAGCAAACACGGTTTTTGTCTGTGAAACTGGTATTTTCTTTTCATATAGCATCTATTGGCTTATTTAGCTTTTTATTTTTCAGAAATAATTTTTAAAATTTTCTTTAAGTTTTCAAATGCCTGAAAAGAAAAGGATTTTGCTTAGAAAACATCACTCTGTCATAAATATCTTTTAATAGCAACTTCATGAAAAATATTGAAAGCAAATGGTTAATAGTTCAAATGATTTTGCTTGAGAAACAATTTCACTGTCTAAATCGGGAGTGGTGGACATCATAATCATATTTTATTTACCGTGCATAACTACAAAATTATGTATTGGCTCTTGTAATGAATACTTTAATATACAGTAACTATATGTTTTTACATATTTTTACAAACAGAATGAGAAATAAATCTTTGATTCCCATTCTATGTCATTGAAATAAAGAAAAATAATGGTAGCCTAAGACTTTTGGCCCAGTATTCCATGCTTGACAATCTATGTAACAATCGTGACTTTCTTTAACGAAAAAAGGTGGATCTGCTGAAGATCATATAAGGAAGTGCCAAAAATCATGGCATTGGAAGTTCGTATCGTGTAGGAATCTCGCCCGTTGAAGAGCAACAAATCCACGTTGCATCGAATCTACGAATGATCAGAAGATTTCTCGGGTGAATATTGAGTCAACCTGACTCGATACATATTTACAATTCTCTAATATTAATAGGTATTTGATTTTGCATACGAAATAGACTTCTCGGCTATTTACAATAAATGTTCGTTTGGCCATACCATATGTTGGAAACGTCGAGAGTGCTTCTAAAACCTTTGTGTCAGAGTGAATTACTCTGATGGAATAACCCAAATTTTCTTTTACTAGGGTTCTTCGTTTTCTTTTTCTTCTTGGCGATCATGGTTCTCCCCAACTTCCTATCTTTTTTAGCTGTTAGTAACTTTTGTCTTTTTACCATCACTCACATTACTGTTCCGCTTTCCGTTTACACAAGCTTTCTCGATAGTTGGTCCACTCCCTTTGACCAGTTTGCCCTCGATGTGTTCTGCGGTTTCCACAAGCCCTCATTACTCATTATGGGTCCCAGAAATTTCTCTTTCTGATTTTGAGTATAAGTATCATTTTCGTTTCCATTTTTCTTAAAATGTTGCCCTTTTCGTGATTTTTTCAGCATCCTTCTGTAGAACAACTTTTCTGTTGATTTTTTTTTTCATCTGTTAAGAAGGTCTCTAGCATTCATTACCAAATAGGAGGATTGATATTACATAGCAGTGTAGAACTCTTTCTTTGTCTCCATTGAAACCTTCACGTTTTTAGTACATTAATAGCATTTGCGTTGCATGATTTACAATTCCAATGTACATTCGGATTTTGGTCTCATGTTCCGTCTTCTGTTAAAAGACTTTCCAGCTATTTATATTTTTGTACTTGTTTGATTTTGACATCTCCAAATTGTAGTTTGCATTTTAGGCATTTTCTCTTGCCAACAACCGTATATTCTGGCTTCTTGAAATTGATGTTTAGTCCTGTGCTTGTCGCTCTCATTTACTGCATTCTGTAGGAGTTTCTGTCGTTTTCCTTCTACGCTCGACCGTGTCACCTGTGTATCTACCGTATATACCTGCGTATCAAGCGACATTTGACGATGTCAATTTTGAAACCAATTTTAAGAAGGTCGCATTATACACGAGGTATTTAATTAGCACTGTTACTGCTGTCCCTGGTATATCGTTGACCGCACTATATATTCATTTACTGTAGTGAAAGCTTCTCAAAATTAGAATCTTCAAAAGTCTCATGAAACGTGAGTATGCATAAATATATATATATATATATATATATATATATATATATATATATATATATATATATATATATATATATATATATATAAGGGAGAGAGTGGGAAATAGATAGATATATATAGTTAAAACAGTAAATGATTTATTTAACCCAAGAAACATTTATTTTTAACATAATCTTATTTGTTTCCTTTAGTGGGGAATATTAACTGCATACAAAATACCTATAATAGTAGATAGATTCGACTATCATCCTGTTCACGTCCCGTCCCGTCCTAATCTCTTGAACAGGAGTTGAGGTTTATTCTGTTTAGGACTGGTCTCCGGTTCCCTCGAAAACTTACACCAGACCTATAGTCCTAACGCTTGTCCTTTCTTACGCTAATATAACTCCACACATAAATCCTCTACCTTGACTGGCTCTTGGGTCTTGGATTGAACGAACGTTTGTGTATATATATATATATATATATATATATGTACAAACACATGGAAAATCTTACAGTGTAATTTTCGGATTTCACATTAAAATTCATCTAACTACGCGTCATTTTTTCGGTTTATTTGACACACACACACACACACACACACACACACACACACACACCGAATATACTCGCCTATCATGCAACTTTTGAAGACCTAATTTTGAAGCTAATTTTAAGAAGGTCGCATCATATACGAGATGTGTAATTAGCGCAGTTACTGCTGGCCCTGGCTGTTCCGTTGACTAAGATACATGTGAATTTACAATAATCAAATTAGCTACAAAAATAGGTCTTCAAAGATTGTATGATAAGCGAATATGTGCGGTATATTATCAGTATCACCAGCCGTCTTCAATTGCCTCGCTATAAATGTTAAATGAATCGAGTGAAAAGACACATCCTTGTCTTACGCCCCTTTCCATGTTTTTTTTGTGTGTATTTGCTTAATTAGTTTTCTCGCCGTAAATAGGCGGTTTATACTTTCCAATTTATTCTTTTCGTGTACTAATGGCAGCAATAAGAAGTGTATCTTAGTAATTTACGAATGTAGGCGACAAGCAGATCAAATTTGTACCGTGTCATACTCCCTACACCCCTATCAACAGCCTTTATGGGATCTTCACCACACTTAAATCCTACCATTATCATAAATCGGTGATCACTATACCATGGCAGACGTTGCCAGATTCGTGTGGCAACGTCACTGTTGGCGGTATTATGGCGTTAACATACGCACCCGAGTGGATAGGATATTTGATTGTAGCTTTTCCCATAAAAGCTAAACTTTTGTTTGATATACCTCTGACGTGTGTGACTTCTGGATTTTAAATATATAAATGATCATGTAATATGAGCAAGATTTGTTTGTCTGTGATAATAAATTATTCTAACTAGATACCCAGTATTAGAAATGTAAACTCGCGTCTATCTGTCAGGCAATATTATACCAAGTTTAAACACCGCCATGTGTAGCCAACACTACCTCAGAAAATGCCAGAAAACAACTGATATAGATTTGCATATCCATCACATGACAGTACATCGTTCCTACGCCCGACTTTTGCTGCGTAACTACTAAATATATGTTTTTAGCAATCAAATGTGCACATTTGTATATGATGTCCGTATGATAAAAATGCATATATATATATATATATATATATATATATATATATATATATATATATATATATATAAGATTCTCGTCGAATGGACGTATAAGGGTCAAAGCAGAGTTCCTAGGAAACTGACAGCCCGACAACAGTACATGAGATTTAATTATAGTGGTGAAGGTTTTGTGCAGGACCATCCACACTTTTTGAAGGGCCGAATACAGAGACTTGGCACTACGAGCCACGCGGTCTGCAAACGACCCTCCGCAGGTTTTGAATTCAGAGTTGGTCTTCTCCTATACCAGCTGCCATCAAAGGCTATAGAACCCAGTCTGTCCTGCCATTTACCCATAGCTGGAGGGAGAAGAAGAGGATTCATACCTTTCCCAAGTGTATTAGCACGTAAACACAATGTAATGGGTTCGACTGGGCACAATATATATATATATATATATATATATATATATATATATATATATATATATATATATATATATTATCTGTGTGTTTAAACGTAGATGAATGGAGTGAGAATTGACAATATCACTGTATGCCGTCCATCAATTTTAAGCCTCAAGCGATCTTCAGACACTGGAAATGGGGAATTTACTCACAGAAACAACATTTAAATAATCAAAATCTGCAAATAGCAAAATTCTCTTAAAACATATATGGAAACACAAAAGCCCAAGTCAAAAAAAAAAAAATTAACAAAAATAGCAAGGAAAAAGAGAATAAGATAAAAACCTGAGCAAATTATCATTGCTAATTTCCAAATGCAGACAAAAAAATCAAATTCTTACTACACCACGTAGGACGATATTGTGAAATGAATATATAATAACATTTATCTCATAAAATCTATTTTAAATCCCAAATTCTAGAAGCAAATTATGAAACAATTAAATTAAATCCATATATTAACAAAATATTCAAATATAGAAGAAATAAAATAAAATAAAGTAACCGAAAGACCGAGTCATAAAAAACATAACTGGGAAGAGTTGGTTTCCTCTTTACATCCCAAACGTAAAGCATAGGGTAGGCTCTCTTACGGTTTGGGGGATTTTGTCAATTGAAAAGTCGGGATTTGCACCAGGTGAAGGGCGAATTGAATCACAGCATACTGCAGCATCACGCAGACTCATATGCAACGCGGCTTGTGGGTCAACGATTTGTACACATGCAAGATAATGACCCTAGTAAACTCTGCCAGAAGAATATAAAAGGCAAAAGGGAACATCGCGTCCTTCAACTGATGTGTTCGCTGGCGCAGTCAGCGGACTTAAATTCCATTGAACAGGTGTGGGATGAACTCGACCGAAAAGTCAGAGCTAAACAGCACACAAGTTCGCTCACCTCTGTCAACTCTTGCAGGAAAACTGGGCAGAAATATCCAGTCTTTGATGGAAAGAATCCCAAGAATCTGCGAAGCAGTGATAGCGGACAAAGGGGGTCATATTGATGAATCAAAAGTACAAGAATTTTTTGTGTTATTTTAGTTTAATTTGTATTGAATGTGGCTTAGGAAGACTTTTTTGGGGGATAAGGAATAAAATGATCCTTGTTTAAAAGTAAATAACACTTTTAGGTCGAGAAATAAAAAAGTTTTTGAGGGCTGCCAAATACTTTTGATTGGATATATATATATATATATATATATATATATATATATATATATTATATATATCACAAACTGATCCAACCAAATATGTTAGCTCTATCTCTGATATTGAGCGCTTTCTAATAAGTACCGCGCATATAATATATAAATAATTATATATATATATATATTTATTTATATTTATATACACACACTTTTCACACACACATATATATATATATATATCCCGATAATGTGATGGGGACACATAGAACCTACTACTGTATATGTGTGAAGAAAAAGAGAGTGAGTGATATAGGGAGAGGAGAATAAGGTAGATGGATTCAATAAGAGAGATAACGATAAGAAAGAGGAAAAGAAGAAGAAAAAGACAGGCAAATAAATAAACATAGAGAGAAAGAGAAAGAAAGAAGGAGATAAGAATCTGGAAAACTGCTTGTCTTGCCTCATGTACAACACTTTGTCGAGTATCGATTTATTTCCTAAAGCTACGATATCCATTATTTAAGCCATCCACGCAAAGGAAACAACACAGCGATATTTACCTTTAACTTTCCAGTACACATAACATTCTTTGTGAAGGAATGAATAGTTCGTTGCTTAGGACATTAGGCCAAACCCTTAAGAAGTGACACGGGCATCTTACAGCACGAAATGATCCAGCGAGGCCAACAGCACATCTAAATTCCGGATTGGTAAAAGAAACGGAACGCCTTGAGGAGATCAAGTACAAAGATTCTTAATCCTTTCCTGTGTAAAAAAGAAAAAAAAATCAAGATATTGCAGTAGGTATGTAGTTGTCTTACATAGCTATGTTTATGCTATGCACTCTGCTCAGAAAAGTTGGTTTTCATTAGGAGAAAAATACGACCAACAGCTACTATATAATTTTGAGCTTCATTTTCGAGACTAGAAATTCATAATATACTTAAATTTATTCCGAGTATTCTACCTTCTCGCCATTTTCAGGCGTCTCTTATTTGAGAAGATATACGATATTTGTGATGCCATGTCTTGTCTCTGTATATTATTTTGAATGGAACGCATAAAAAATTGGTTATGATGGCGGGTTCGAACTGCTTATGATAATTTTGTATTTCATTTCTGAGATGGGAAATTGGAAACTCACGACCAACACATTGAAACACCGGCTCTCGTAAGGTCACTGGCGTTAAATAACATCGAACCTGGTAGCTAACTTGATGCATGATCGCTTGGGAAGTTTGAATGTGCAGGTGGTGTTATGGATAAACGGCTCGGAATTAGACATCGCCGTTTCAATTCCAGTCGGATGCGTTGTATTTACTTACGTGTAAATACCCCCAGCTATGGGCTAATTAGTAGAACGTATATAATCTAAAACATTTTCTGGTTTTAAATAACCTGCAAATGATTGATAAGCCGTAAAATTTCAAATCAAGCAAGCAAATGTGTAGATTGTTATAGATATTGGTACAGATCCAACGTTTCGGCCAAGTAATCTCTGGCCATCATCAGGTGTCCATTAATTTGGGTTGATATGGGGTATATGTTGGTTATTGTGTTTTTGTTTGTTAGCATAATAACCATCAGATTTTCTATATCAGCCTAAAATAGGCACTGACGATAGACAGAGGATACATGACTGAAACATTCCTCTCTATGATATCAATAATATGAAACAAATTACAAAAATCTGCTCAAATAAATTGAAACTCTTTAAAAATGTGTTGCAATCATCTAGTAGTTGTGGTTTCAATGTCTGGATAAAGAAGTCTACAAAGTGGCATCACAGAGACAAAGTAACAATGGCTATCTGAAGATGACCAGAGGGTAGTTAACCGAAACGTTGTCTATATTAACATCTATATTAATGAAGAACAACAGATTGAATGAAGTAAAATATAACTTCATATATAATCATTTTTTTTTGATGAGTCCGAGAATATATGAGGCATTATTCAAAATAATACTGTTTACTTAAATTAATATCTTCGAAAAAATATTCCTGGACACACGTATAAGTTTCCCAATGATTTAGCAAACGATCTTTGCGGGCAAACATAAAATGTGACTGTAAATGTAAAGGACATTTATTTCGTTATTTAGTAAATAAAATTTATTATCTGTCTATATTTCCGAGATGTGGTATTATGTACACTATTTACATTATTCGGACTATTGTCCTCATCTTTGTCGCCATATCAATATCACTGTCTACATTGGCGTATACAAGATATATTTATTAATCTTTGTTGTAAGGCATAATTTCTATATATGTGGTTATTATAATAGATATCAGCCTAGAAAATGGAATCAGCCAGCTGAGTTCAAATTCCGGCTTACTCTATCTTATTTACTTCCCCTATTTACATTATTTGGTCTATTATCCTCATCTTTGTCGCCATATTTATTACAACGTTTCGGCCGTTGTACGCTCCGGCCTTCTTCAGGTAGTTGGAATGTCGAACTGAACCCTTTATTTCGCTCACTGGAGTAGACTGTTCTAGTTCCACGTACCATGTTTAATGGATATCATCTATCATGATAAGTGAACGTTCAGCGACCAAACGTTTGAGACTTTACTAGTTATGTTTTTGGCGTATTGTAATTTAACATACAATCTTTCCCCTATTGAGCAACCATGGTCAGAGGATAGATGGACTACTAGGGTCCTGTTGTCTATATTTTGGGAGCTGCACTTATAAACAATTGTAACATATATATATATATATATATATATATATATATATATATATACTCGACTCTCTCGTCGAATGCGACGTATGAGGGACAAGCAGATCAGTTCCTAGGAAACCGAGAGTTGGAATGCCTAACTGAAACCTTTATTTCGCTCACTGAGTTAGACTGTTCTAGTTCCACATGCCATGCCTAATGGATGTCAGTTATCAGTTATCTCGTGTTAATTCCCCTCTCCAAGGTCTCCACTGCCTTAACCGTGTATTGAACTCACACTCTTTGGTTCCTGTCATTGCATCTAACTAACGCCTTTATCCACTTCGCCATGTGTCGTTGAGTATGAATTTCTGGATATTATAAACCTATTGTCTTCATCAACCAAATTTTTTACCAGTGCTCATATTGCAATTTTTGCTGTTATCATTTCAGATTTTTACCAGCGCTCATATTGCAATTTTTCTTGTTGTTATCGCTTCTCTCTGGCACTCCTTATTACTAGTTCCCATATTGTATTCATTTCTATGCTTGGTCGGCTCAGGAGATTTTTGTGGCCTAGCATATGTGCTGATTCCATAAGTTTAACGGATATCCATTAAGCATGGCACGTGGAACTAGAATAGTCTCCCCCAGTAGCGAATAACGGGTTCATTACAACTACCGGAAGAAGGCCTGAGCGCACAACGGCCGAAAAGTTGTAATAAATATGGCGAAAAAGATGAGGAAAATAGTCCGAATAATGTAAATAGTGTAAATAAAATTTAACACAAGGCCACAAGGGCGCTTAGTGAGGATCGAAATCAGTACTTAGTAACACTGATCTTCGAAGCTATCTTGCTTATGACGTCACACACGATGAGGCGTCCTAAATTAAGTATTATATATACATTTAATCTAAATAAAAAAAATACAAGCAAAATTTGTCTTTTGAAATTAAAAAAAAAAATAAGTGTGGAATAAATGTTGCTTAATGCAAATGATTTCAATTTTAAAGAACGGAAGTAATTTCACCATTCATTGCAAAAAATCAGCATTGCTTCCGACAAAAGTAAAAAAAAAAACGATTAGGGAAAATGGAAGTGGAAAACTCCATTTTCCTGAGTTTATTTTCATTTTTGTAGTTTTTTTTTTTTTTTTTCTTCCCCAAAATGACTATTAAAATAATTCAAATGAAGGAGGGAGAAAAATGGCTAGAAAACTGGATCAGTCCATTTCTTCCGCCTTACTCAAAACTGATTTCATCCATTTATAGAGCTGGTTATAGATTGAAATACAGAAGTACGCCCAACCCCCACAAACAGCGGCCCTGATTCTATCTGCGGAATTTCAAGGTACATTTTACTAAAATAAAGAGTTCCTATCAAATTTGAAACGCAAGAACCTGAAATATGAGATGTAGACAGCTGCATCTTTCCTGTTGCATAAAAACCATACAGTTATTGAAAATGGCCGAAACAATCAAATAAATACAACAGAGCAAGCATGACGTTCCAACAGTTTATCGATAATTTCAATCCTTATATATGAAAATTGTGAAAAATAAATATTAGACAAAATTTGATTGAATATAATCAAACAATTTTGAATATATATATAATGAACGCTATAACATTTAAAAATAAGTAAGTCAGCGCACAACGCGAGGCTTGGCAGAAGGGGAGGAGGAGGAGGAGGAGGAGGAGGAGGAAATTAAATGTATTGGAAATTTATCGGTCAGGGGATTGAATGAAATATACATACTTTCTTTGTCAGCTCATGTGATGACGAACCTTGGTTGCTCTGTAGGCCACAACCTGACCAGATTTAATTGTACGCGGTGGCAAGGAGAACGAATGGAAAATACATAGTAACAAAAAGGAACACAAGAGCAAACATCGGTATGTCCATTTTCCCTTCGGAAAATATTACAAGATTTTCTAAATTTCCTCCTGTTCACACTGCTTGTTTTATCAATATTTATAATAGTTTCCCAGTGTCGGGCAAATACCCCTGAGAAAGCTAGAAATCTACCTTTCTTCCTCCCAGCTTTGGGTGGGGGGAGAGGTAGATTGCTGTATAAATAATTATATGTAATTTCTTGTATGATATAGTGGCATATAAAACCTTTTGAACACAATGCACATTTAGCATTCCTTCTTTCAGGAAGCTTGGTACTTCCTTCCATTTTGTTCAGGTGATATTGTAACACCGATAAACTAATGCTTATGATGGGTCCACTGGAAACGAGAAATATCCCTCTTCCCAAGGACATCATTAACTCAAGAGCAAGGATATCTAACTATCTATCTATCTATTTTTCTATCTATCTATCTATCTATCTATCTATCTATCTATCTATCTATCTATCTATCTGTTGTGAGAGTAGCGTAATTGCTATCGGAGCATAGAATCGATCAGCCGATTTTAAATTTCGATTCAATTTTTTTTAGTTTGGTTTGGTTTATTTCATGTCATATTAACCTCAATGGATTATTTAATGTCACAAGATTTTTATTGCTTTATTTTTTTACCAAAAATTGTATTGGTGGTAATATATTTTTTCTTCAAAAATGTATTGCTGGTAATAATGAACCACAGGTAATAATTATTTACAAAAATGTATTGGTGGTAATATGTTTTCATCAAAAATGTATTGCTGGTATTAAAACCTATTTTTACACTTCACAGTACTTTGACCCTAGTTTGGGGTTTAACTATTTTTTCATAGTTGGGACCCTAAGATGTGCTACCACCCTGGATGAAGGTGGATCTGGGAACACCAGTAATTAAGAGGTGGTTCAACGCTCCTCAAAACCTCTTTATCAGAGGCCTTGCGTTGGACGTAGTTTATCGTCTTACGCAAAACACGGATGTTGTTTATCGTCTTAGAGAGGATATCCTAATTTTATTGCTTTCACTTTCACTTTCACATGAATGACCTTAGAAAAGACATGCATCCATCTCTTCCCACGTGTTCCAAAAATACCTATTGCAGAAAGCATGTGGACTTTTGTCTCAAGCGAATATAATGATGTTTCTGTGGCTTTTATATATAGCCATCCAGGGTGCAACTTTTTGCTTAAAGTTTTTTTTTTTTTACTTACTTACTACTGATTTGATGGATTACACGAACAAAAGATTGACTGTTTTTATATGACTTTCTTAAGTCTAATATCATTCTTTTAAAAGAATCATCTCTATTTATCAACCCTAGAAAGATCAAAGTTTAAGGATCAGTTTTTAAAATTGTTTTCAGATCATAATAATTATTATTAAAGATACTTAGATAAAATTATTGACTTCTTTTTTACAGATAACAATAAATACTTTTATTTTACGGCTGATATATTTACGTATATCCTACACAGGTAAAGATAGATATTAGAGCTTAGCTAAAGTCTATCATTTTGAATCAACTTTATCACTGTAGACACTCCTTATTGGGAAGATTGCTCGTGTGCTGCCCTAAAATAAATTTAGTGAGTATCAAATCTCTTTGAATTTAAGATCAAAGGAGATTGAAGTTAATTTTTAAATAAAGAATACTATTTCCGGCTTCCTTTTTTGACTATTTGTTTGTGTGGAATTGAATAACGAACATCATCGAATTAGAATTGAGAATGTGCATTTCATCTTCTTGATAAGAAATGACGGTGTGGTTTTAAACGAGGTTTGCTTTGGCTCACGTTGTTAGCAAAGGAAACAAAAATCCCCTCTCATTCCGGTAATCCTGACAATGGATGAGAGCCATCTTTCTGTGGACTTTTGTCGAAATCAACTTCCTGTTTATATAATGAACTAGTTAATGTACGAAACATGCCAGGAATCCCGACAAGAGTTTCGTTTTCTGTTACAAACAGGCAAATTCTATCTATAAATTTTTTTCAATTTATCAATAGTAATAAAAAATATTTTCGACACACACACATACGCACACATACTGTTGTAGCATACCTACGGACGATAATGGGTACGTCCCCATTCACATAAATACAGTAGTAAATACTGTATGTTCGTCTGCAGCTGGAGAGTCGTCTCCTGACGAAGCTATGTCGAAGGGTAGAGTCTAGTTTCAGGAAACAGTTACATGACCCCGTTTATACAGGGTCGACCAGAAATTTTTGGCTGAGCTTACGAGCTCGGATGCCCCATATTAAATTCGGCCTCGTGCCACATATGACCGCGTGGGGCGGCTGGTAGATATCCTGCAGTTGGAGATTTGTCTCCAACTGTACTGATCAAACTCTCTGCCTCCGGGCAGAAAGGATCCCCAGATGAGTCTATGTCAAAAGGCAGTGTCTCGTCTCGGGAAACAGCCACCCCGACCTCTTTTTATATGGGGTCTACGGGGAATGCTGGACTCGGATACCCCACAATAAATTCGGCCTTGTGCAACATCTGACCCCGTGGGATGGTAGGTAGATATCCTGAAGTTGGACATTCATTGTGGAATTCACTTGACTCACTTCTTGCAGTTGAGAACTTCTACGCGCCGCCAGCGAATCTTATATGTGTTGTTCTTGTCCAAAGTATTATCATTCATTACCAACCTTAGTGTGATTATTCTATGCAGTAGCTTTCCTTTGGTTACAACACACACACACACGCAGACATACACACACAAACACGCACACATAAAACACACACACACACACACACATATATATATATATATATATATATATATATATATATATATATATATAAAAGTGAAGATAGAAGTCAACTCTTATAGGCGACAGTCTGTCAGGCCTGACCATTGCATCTAGCATTTAACAGACTGTCGCCTCTAAGTGTTGACTTCTATGTTCACTTTTATATTTACATATTTTAGATTATCTCTGATACTGAACACTTTATCCCATAAATATAGCACATCTTAAGACTATATATATATATATATATATATATATATATATATATATATACACACACACACATGTTGGACTATATATATATA
>CAHIKZ030002070.1:485000-487500 GCA_903632075.3 Acanthosepion pharaonis | reverse complement strand
GAGCTCTGGTAAAAATATGATGATAACAGCAGAAAGTACAATATGAGCACTGGTAAAAATAGCTAATGAAGACATTAGGTTTATAATATACAGAAATTCATACACAGATGGCACAGTGGATAGAGGTGTTAGATCCAGTGACAGGACCCAAAGAATGTGAGTTCAATACCTGGTAAAGGAGAACTTGGAGAGGGTAATTAACAGGAGATAACTAATAACTGACATCCATTAGACATGGCACTAGAACTTCAATAAAGGGTTCAGTTCGACATTCCAACCACCTGAAAACGGCCGAAACGTTGTAATAAATATGGCGACAAAGATGAGGACAATAGTCCGAATAATGTAAATAGTGTACATAATACCGCATCTAAAAATATAGACAGATACTGGGGAATGTTTTCATATTAAGCGACACTTTCAGGACGGATATAAAAGCCTGTACGTGTTGGCACGGATCAAAGAGTCGCTTCATAGCTCTCTGCTTTCGAGAAGAGTGTAGGAAGGGTTCCTCTTGTGTTCCTGACTTCGTACAGTTCATGGCTTTTCACTGAGATAAACTTAGTCTGGAGAAGTCCAATCTATTACAACAATGTATAAGGAGAAAAATGGTAGTGCTGGGAATCGGTAATATTTCTTCTTGTCTGATATATACCTGTATGGACATCCTACGTTATATAATGCAAGTTTCCAAACCTCTTACCGTACACGGGAGTTAAATACTGACCATGTTTCAACGGGGAAGGGGTCAATCATAGTGTGGTATCTGTGGGCAATTATTTCTGTATGCACACTGAGTTTTAGTTTAAGCTAACATAAGGTTTTAGATGAGGAACTTTCCTGTGTGATCCGTCGACTTTAGAATTTTAAGCGCAGAACATGATTGGTAGCAAGGTCCCATAATTTTACAGTTGAAATAGCTAGATTTAAACGTTAGTTCTATGCTAATAGTTTCTTCTATGGAACTTCTCACTTGTGGAACTCTTTTTCGGCTTTTTGCTTCTTAGTCAACATAAGGTCGTCGAGAATTTGAATGCAATGTCATTTGTTGTCTTCTGTCTTCTGATTCCTTGGTCTTTTATTGTCCTATCTTCATAATAGTATATTTTTTTTTCATATTTTTAAATACTTAGACCTTACATCTTAGGGGTTTTATTGCCTTTCTTGGGCTAAAATGATTAAAGAAAGTTTTACCTATTTCTGAAAAACTAAATGCATTTACTTTATTCAATGTTTTCTTTACGTACCCTTATGGTTGCGTTCATCGTCATTCGGATGGTTGCTATCTATAACGTTTCGGTTATTGTACTCTTCAGTCTTCTTCAGGGGTTTATGGTCCTACTTGGAAACCCTTTTCGGAATTTAGTGCAGACCTCTATATTCAATCTATGAGAGAGTAAATTCTGATTTTTATGCTTGGAAGATGTCAGTTAATATTACGTTTTCTTGACTCCCAGACAAACGGAAAACTTCCTGAGAATTTGGTGAGAATTTCAGAATTTAATCCTACCGAGCAAGTTTATGCTACCCTTCCAACATTCCTAGACCCAGAATCGAAATCACACTTAATAGAAAAACCGACATGTTGCAATCAACGCTCTAATCTGAAAGGCTATGCGTTTCTTGTGAGAATAAAAATGCAAGTTTGGCCTGCTTACCGGAAAAGCAAAGCATATCATTATTCTTATGTACTTTTATTCTTCATCTCAAAAAATCCTCGGGGATGAGACCAATACTAGTTTGCTTAAAATGAGATTTCTTTATTTGTAAAAGCATTCGCTAAGTTTTTGTGCGACGCAACTGCGAAATATTTCCTTACCATTCTTGATTTTTCTTGGCGAGAAAACTTTTAAATACTTACGAATGTTTTTATTTGCTTTTTTCCTCTTTATTCTGTCAACTTATATTTAAGTTCCAATCAGTCTCAGTGTAATCCACAAGTGCATTTGGAATCACGTGATTCAATAAGCAACTGTCAAAATAACGCATAACAAAACGTTGAAATGAAGAGGTGTTGATATGGAGAAAAGAAGACCTTTTCAGCTGCCCATCGTTTTGTTTTCTAATTAAACACATCATGACTCATGTTCTGCAGCACAAGTTTCACCACTTGTCTTTTCGAATAATTTATTTATTCTCAGCTCCAAAAATAAATTAGAAATATCGTATTTCCTTTCACTTTGTTTCATATGCATATAGAATGAAATTGTTAAAAAAAAAATGTTATTTTAACAAGGCCTATTGCTCGACATCGCAGATGAAACTAGCTGTCGAGTGTCTGTTATTGGAAATCAAATCTTGTGTGAAAATTCTTTTAAGCGGGAAATTGATAGTCAAAATTCAGCGTAGAATTTTATTTACATCACACACACAAAGACGCACAAACTATATTATACAGGGTGTCTATAAAGTTCGTCCTCTATCATTGGCAATACAAAGGGTAATACGATTTTGCGGTTCATGGAAAACATTTGCCAACTGAAATTTGCCTGAAAATCAC
>CAHIKZ030002070.1:442500-480000 GCA_903632075.3 Acanthosepion pharaonis | reverse complement strand
TAATTTTTGAATAAACTATATATATATATATATATATATATATATATATATATATATATATATATATGTGTGTGTGTGTGTGTGTGTGTGTGTGTGTGTGTTCTTTAGAGACCTCAAAATTTTATGGTTGCAAATAAATCTCTGGTAATATAATGTTTTGTTTATTTTCCTCTCAGTAAAATCAAGAAAACATGGCGATATTTATTTATTTTCATCTACCGTCCTGAATATTCGAGAAATCGTATTAAAGAAAAGATGCGCCCTACAAAAGGACTCGAACTTATGCCACCCTAGCAGGAAAAACTGTCGTTAAATCCGACATGGTTTTGACCCACTCAGTTACGAAGGATGTTTCCGATAGAGCAAAGCTTCTAACTGTAAATTTGTTCAAAAATTCTTGAAACATTCACATCTGCTCAGTTGCATCTCTTAACGTAAACAAAGCAAGTCTTAAAGGAGTAATGGATTTTTTTTTTATTTATTAGCTCCTGGTATTTAAATAAGCTCTTAATGTGTATAAAATTTTGTACAGGCAGGAGAACTTTCTTCGTTCTCTGTGTTTCATCGGTAGGTCATGGGAACATTTTTTTTCTGTTTCCGACCAAAAGCGCCCGGATAAAAAGAACAATCGGACAGTTTTTAAATGATTTATCATCTGAAAAGAAAGAACTTATTAGATCACATGAAAAATTGTGTAAAAAAGACTAAATCTTGTTTGTCGTATTCAATGAAATGTGCATGAAAGGATGATATATATATACAGGGTGACTCAAAAAACGTGAACTTTTTAACAATCCAATAAAACCAAGAGTGATGGAAGAAAAATATTTTATTCATAGTAATTGAAACCTTAAAACATGCCATTTAAGAAACAATGATGGAATTTTCATTTTTTTAAAAATACATCCTGTAGAAGGCGTCCTCCTGTACGAATGCATTCTTGAAATCTGCTGTTGAGATTCCTCATTGACTGCTGCAACATCTCAGCTGGGATACTGTGAATTTCATCTTGAATTCAAAATGGCGAAATGTTTACTTGCTCAAGGTCGCTGTCTCGCAGTGTTGCCACTTGCTCATGTATGGCAATACGCACTTCAAAAAATTCCGTTTTTTTGGGACACCCTATATATATATATATATATATATATATATATATATATATATATATATAAAGGCTCAAAAACTACGATTTCAATGTAATAAATTATAACCAATTTTTTAGGCCTGGTTCGTTAAATATGGTGGAAAGAAAAATCTTGTGGTATTTTAATTAACATTTTTATTTTGTGATCAGTTTTATTTTTTTAGTACTGATTGTGTGAAGAGATTCTCCAGATGTTTTCTTTCCTGAGAGCATTCAGTTAAATCTTTAATCATTTTCGGAGTGATGGTGGTGTGTAATATTCTGTGCTAACGAGGATTATAAATTCGTTTTTTTTTTTTTTTTTCTATATTTTTGTGTGAGAGGAATTCTTTTTGCAGTCGGGATTTTCTTCTTGAGTTTTGATCTCTTTCTAAAGATCCTACTGGCAAAGTTCGTAAGCGGTGCTCCACATAAGTATTTTCCTTGTTACTGATTGATTTGATTGTCGATGAAGCGAAGGATATATTTTGTTAGTTTTTCAACGATGGAACATCTCCTTGCCTTAAAATCAATGTGCATAGGAAATCAATGCCTTTACATGGTCTTGAACAATAAGATTATTCATTCAAGCTATTAGAAAAATAAAAGCAAGCAATGTCAAAGGAAGGTTAAAATGAGTTTAAAAGATGTAAAAATATTTAAGAGAAGAGGTGCTGAAAATGAATTTTATAAAATAATTCTGTTTTTTAATATGGTCAGATTTTGGTTTGGGTTTTCAGCACTCCCTCGAAGATAAACATGGAGAAACTTTAACCATTTGTTATTCTTGTATTTGCCTGACAACTTTGTTCTATTTATTCAGACTTTAATGACAGTCTTTTGAGTCAACAAGATGCTTTATGAAGTTTTTATTAAAGCAAGCTTCGTAATGTAAGGGTATTTAGTTCCTTTCGAGTGATTTCCTATTTACCTTTCAAAACTATCAATATGATCGACGCCTTCTGTATTATTTTATTTGCATAAAAGTGACAATACAATCTATTATTTCCTAATAAAAGTTGATTTACAATGAAGATCTCTAGACTCAAAGTACAAGTGCTGTTAAATCTAAAAATAACCAGCTTTCAAACCAAGTAGTTTTTATTTATCGTATTTGACGAGGCTAGATCATAAGTAAATTCCGTTTTGGGGGACCAGTTGTAATAACAAATATATATTCCTAATGTTATTTACATTAGTCGGACTGCTATTCTCATCTTCATTACCATATTCACAACGTTTCTGCCGTTGTACGCTCCGGTTTTCTTCAGGTGGGCCAGTGGATAAAGACGTTGGTTAAGATCTAGTGACAAGATCTAAACAGTTGTGCGTTCAATACCAGGTTGCAGTAGTGGTGAACCAAAACTTAGACAGTTAAGGAGAAATAACTGAGACATGCGTGGAACCAGAACAATGTTCTTCAGTGGACTAAATAAAATCCGCTCGAAATTCAAATCAACGGCCGAAACGTTGAGAATATAGCAATGAAGATGAGGATAACAGTTCGAATAATGTAAATAATGCAAGTAATCATAATACCTCATCTCGGAGATATAGACAGATATTGAAGAACAATTCAAATCACCTGAAGAAGGCCGAAGCGTACAACGGCCGAAACGTTGAGAATATGGCAATGAAGATGAGGATAACAGTTCGAATAATGTAAATGATGCAAGTAATCATAATACCTCATCTCGGAGATATAGACAGATATTGAAGAACAATTCAAATCACCTGAAGATGGCCGAAGCGTACAACGGCCGAAACGTTGAGAATATGGCAATGAAGATGAGGATAACAGTTCGAATAATGTAAATAATGCAAGTAATCATAATACCTCATCTCGGAGATATAGACAGATATTGAAGAACAATTCAAATCACCTGAAGAAGGACGAAGCGTACAACGGTCGAAACGTTGAGAATATGGCAATGAAGATGAGGATAACAGTCCGAATAATGTAAATAATGCAAGTAATCATAATACCTCATCTCGGAGATATAGACAGATATTGAAGAAAAATTCTAATCACCTGAAGAAGGACGGAGCGTACAACGGCCGAAAGATGAGCATGACAGTCCGAATAATGCAAATAATGCACATAATAATAATACCTCATCTCAGAGATATAGACAGATATGCAAATGAAGATGAGGATAACAGTCCGAATAATGTAAATGCAAGTAATCATAATACCTCATCTCAGAGATATAAACAAATATCTTCATAACGGGTAATCCTAATTGGCAGTTCAAAATCAATTTGCATCTTCTTTTAATCTAAACACATTTTAATAAAATATTTAGATGGCATAATATTGGTCATTATTTTCCGCTGCCATTTGTATTATATCTGATATAGTACACGTAACACAGTTGTTGTTTAATTTCAAACCTCGCCCAATTCAAGCTATATCAGATAATCAACTTATCCAGCCTGGATATAAAACCTAGAGGGGGGAACTATAAGTTGTTTAGTAGAGTATATAGTAGAGATTACGCCCTGCACTGAGTATAGCCCTAGCACAGACTACACCTCCACACTTGAGTATGCCCACAGCCCAGAATATACGCGTAACCTTCAGTATACAGCCAGCTTTAAATATAATACCAGCAGAGAGTACACATGCAATTTTGAGTATACCCAGAGTCCAGAATATACGCTCAGCCTTGTGTATAGTCCCATCCCAGTTTAGAGTCTTACTGAGTGAAATTTTTGTAAGGAAGGAGGAAGTAAGTGTGTATTATGAAGACGAGTAAGATAGATACCGATAGAAACTTCTAGATAAGCATCTTTACGCACATAAATGCTACAAAAGACAAGTCATTGTCTAAACTAACAACGCAACAATCATTTGGTGTCATAACACGGAAATAATATCAGTTTATAAATTGACTTTCTTCCTGTTGTATCTTTCCCTTAAATATCCTTTCTGTTAACGAATTTTGGCTATTTTATCAGTCCTTCGCATAGATACATATTTTTTGTCATTTTGTATTACTTTTCCAGTCGTAAAATTTATGATTGGACCAACCGGATATGCCGAAGCAAAATCAAAACAGTTTAGTTTAAAGATGAAAAATCTAGTGTAATTCTAATTAATCTAGTGTAATTCTAATTAATCTAGTGTAATTCTAATTAATCTAGTGTAATTCTAATGAATTCAAATAACGATGTCGTGTTTCTCTCCTTTCATTGAAATTGCAAGCTAAACACAATATTTACCTCAATTTTTCTTTGATTTAACTTTCATTAAAGAAAAGGAAATTTATTTTTAAGAAGAAATATTTACTCATCCGGCATTTTAAATGAAAAAGAAAAAGAAACATATGAAAAAGATTTTGAAACACTTTGAAATAGCTTCGTTCATAAATTTTGTCTTCCTTTCACTTTGAAAACTTATTTTCCATCTCAATAAACATTTGTCGTTTCTAATTAGTGTTTGAGAAAAAGATTAACGATGCAATACATACTTAAAAGTCACATGGTCGGAGTATGTGAAATAAATCATAGATACATTAAGGAAGTTAGACACGATTTTGGCCCTTAGTAAAAATAAAATACGCACAGTACAAACTGATAATCTAATTATTAGTCTAACTGTTTCATCTAGAATGGGTCTCGTAAAAATAATGTGGGTAGAATGATAAGCAATATACTGAGAATGTTCCAGAATAAGGATGCGAAATGCGTAATACAATATCTCACCAAAAATCAATTGCAGGCGTAGAGTATGCAAACCAATACTAATAGGTATCATTTTAAAGGATATTATCGAAAAAGGCTTTACAGAACAATGAGTTTTGTTTTTGCAGAAATCAACCTTAAAACCTTCCCTGAAATAGCTGCTGTGTTCCATAGAAGACCATATACATGAGCAGCAGTACTAAAAGAAATCTGGAAACGTCGGGGTCAACAAAAGCGGAATCTGGACTTCATTAAAGCCAAATAAACCAAAGTTTTAATTCAACAATCTTTATATGTATGTATATATATATATATATATATATATATATATATATAATATTTATTTATTTATAAACTACTGAGCTAAAAGTTGACCCCGACACAGTTGGAAAATCATGGATGTTAACCTACGTTTTAAAGGCACCTCTTAAGAATCTCCGATGGTCAGAAAGATGGGAACATACAAATTAGTTGTTGATCTACCTCCCGGTTTCAGTGTTAAAATAGTTTCTGATGAAAGACTATTCACAGCAAACGCCGTTTTAAATAAAGGCGAAAGAAAGGCAGCATTTGATTTCAATGGCTCCTTCAGAACCAAACATTTATTCCAGATTAAAGAGACATTACATAATACAATACATATATTGAGTCACATTATCGATAAATACTGAATGACTTTTGAGAGTTGTTTATTTAATCATATTTTAAAGTTTTCACAGAAAGCCAGGAAAATAGAGACTACTGTCCCTAAAAGTTTTATCTGTCTTTCTCTCTCTCTCGTTCTCTCTCTGTCTGTCTGTCTCTCTTTCTTTCTTTATTTCTTCTTTCTTTCTTTATTTCTTTCTTTCTCTTTCCATATATATATATATATATATATATATATATATATATATATATATATGTATGTATATATATATTTGTGTATTTAGGCAACAGATTCTCTTTTAGGCATGTCTGGTTGAATAAATTACAAACATTATGTCTGCTAATTTTTAACACAGTCCGCTCAAACTCACGAATAACATTCCGTGTATTGACGTTAAAGGACGAAAGAAATGTGTCATATCTGTTTAAATTTCTTTTATTTTCATTTCCCAAGTACTTTCCATCTTCCTCCAAGAGCATCTTCGGGGGTGCAAATTGTACTAAAACTATATCTTGATCATGAAAGAAGATCAAAAGTACTTGAGAAATGAAAATAAAACAATTTAAACAGTTATAGCATATTTCTCTCATCCTTTAACAACAATAGACGGAAAGTTATTCGTGAGTATGAACGATCTCGTTAAAAAATAGCAGACATAATGCCTGTAATTTATTCAATCATAAATATATATATATATATATATATATATATATATATATATATATATATATATATATATAAAAGAGAGACCTTATACAGCTTATAATTTTTAAAAGCAAGGATCATAACAGTCATCGAGTAATTGGTAGTTTAATGCACCTTTAAAATTTTGATTGCGAAGGGATGTCGCCATTTTATATCATTAACTTTACTAGTCTACTTTTTGTATGAATGATGCATTGTAATATAAATTGAACTGCACCACATATTTGATTTAAAATAACTGATCCGACTACAAATTTTCGGGATAACAACTGAGACATTCCTCTGTTTATTGAACAATTTAGTTCATGCCACATTGATTGATAATCTCCTAAAAAAAAAATTGTCAAATTGCCATAATAGTAAAAAAAATGCACTCTCTTAATTTTTCGAAAAATTCACCTGCACGCTCCAAAAGTTTGTATCCATCAACAATAAGACATTTCAAAGAAAACATATTTCGATTCACATTAAATTTTTTCGTCTCGGATGCTACCTTAATTTTACCAAAAACAAAATAATTTCCATGCCTGAAGATGACGGAATATACAGTTGAAAGTACTTGCGTATTAAAGAAAGACATTATACAGCTTATAATTTTTAAAAACAAGGATCATAACATTCATCGAGTAATTTGTAGCGTAATGCATCTTTACAATTTTGTTTGCGAAGGGATTTCGTCATTTTATATCATTAACTTTACTATTCTACTTTTTGTATGAATGATTCATTGTAATATAAATTGAACTGCATCACATATTTGATATATATATATATATATATATATATATATATATTGCCAAAAACGTTTATGATTTTGTCAATTACAAGAAAATATCCTTGTATTCTCAGTAAATGACAAACTTAAATTAACTAAAGCTACCATTGAACTATAACAAAACATAAGAACGTTTCAATGTTTGAAATCACATGAGATATTTATCAAAGCAGAGAAGACGGGTAAATATTACCAAAGCTATTAAACAAAGAAGTTAATAACTTTTATAAAAAGGCATCTAATAACAGCCACTGAATTAAAAATTGACGATAGGATTTACAAACATCACAAACAACAAGCATTTTTCACAGTTAAAGACCACAAAGCAAATATCCTGAACCACCCAAAATACCGATTACTCAATCCATCGAAAAATAATATCAGTAAAATTAGGGGAAATGCATATATCTAAGCTAAAGATTACCTCCCTTTTAGCGATCACGAAATTAAAATCGTAAAGCAGGTGCAAAAACAATTATTATTCCTTAATGGTTATCTGTGGACCAAAAGAAATAACACCGAATTTAACATTTGCTACGGGTGCGTTTGATTCAGCTGAGGCATGCAAAGTTGTAATTTTGTTATTCTGGTGATTAAGATTTATTTTCAACATTAAGGAAACCAGACGTTACAGAGATGACGACATAATTCTCCTTTGTAAAATATGTCCAAGAAACATCGATCGAGAAAGGAATTGATGAAATTTTTCAAAGATCACGAACTAAAAATTACCACAACTACTAATTCTAGAATGATCAACTTCCTCGATGTGATATTGGACTGATTATTACAAATAGTATATCACAGATCTACACGACCATATATAAGTTAGAAATGAGTCCATCCATCCATCCAATATTTTAAATAATTTAAGTAAATCATTCCAAGTTAGATTATCTACTTACTCCAGCAAATAGGATATATTTGATAATAATAAAATAATATATATAAAAGCATTATAAGTAAGCGACCATAAAGTAAATTTAGAATATTATAGAAAAGAATAAAAAAGGTAAAAATAAACAGAGAGACCATAATGTAATATGATTTAACATTTCCTTATAATTGTAATTTTCAAACAAATATTCCTAGATTTCATTCATAAACACATTAATCACTCTGCAATACCAAAGATGATTTTTAACAAAAATAATATAAAAATGAGCTATAGTTGCGTTAAAAACATCAAAAATCAATATCTCATCATAACAATATTATACTAAATAAATATATGGCAAACAATTTTAACGATTTCAAAATAAATGCAACTGTCGAAAAAACAGACAATCTATGACTGATAACATTGTATACCGAGCTTGCATACATTCCGGTAACGATGTCAAATTTTATTTTGGCTCCACTGAAATTTTGTTTTTATCATCTTTTTAAAGTCATCGAATGACTTTAGACTATGTAAGACACATAAATAGCACTGCTTTCTCCAAACATTTCTGGCATTAAAGAATGGTGATAATACACACAATATTACGTGGGATATTGTAGCAAAAACCAAATGATACAATGGAAAAGGTGATGGATGTAATTTATGCCTTGTAGAAAAATTAGTTATCTTAAAACACTTAAATAATCCTAAATTGTTCAACAAGAGAAATGAAATGATGGTCACATGTAGTCCTAAAACTAAATACTTGATGAAATACGTTGATCCAGATTAATTTTTACTTTATTATTTTTTATTTTTATTTTCTTCTAATCATTTATCTTATGTTGGACATATACTTTTTCTCCAGTTTCTAGCTCCATTTATTTTTTTCATAAAACATTGTAACAAAGAAAAACATAGTAATCCCCTTTATGGTTAGTATAGAAAAATAATCTCAAATTTAAATAAACATTCGTATTTTTTTATTATTTTAATGCCTGTCTCGTTTCATATACACATATCTTATAACATATACAATTAATCCCTGTTAATTTGAAATATACAGTAACATATTTATTCCCCCTATTTAAAGTATAAAATAAAAACTCCATCTATTTTATATGCAATATATATATATATATATTATAATAAGAAACCGTAATCACCGAATAATATATGTGCAGAAATAGCATTACGTTAACTAGATATTTTCATTATGCAACAATCAGTCTCTACGCAGTACCTGAATATTGCGTCGTGCATGAATCTCCGATTCGTGCTATTGGTGAGGCATAATATATATATATATATATATATATATATATATATATAAATATATATATATATACTGAGTGTATTTTGACAACAATGTCTGTGGTTATTGACCAAAATATTTCTTTGCTAAAATGTTTGAGAAATTTATATATATATATATATATATATATATATATATATATATATATATATATATGCAGACTGTCTGAAGTTATTATACAAATTAAATAAACATCAATAACTCAAAAAAGTTCTAAACCAATATTTTTCAAATTTAAACTAGTCCATTTCCAACCTTAGTAAAATATTTTCTGACATTTTTAATGGTGAGCTTTTGATATATTTTGTATTTACGAAAATGGAATGACTGAATTTAGCATACAGATCAAACTAATATTAGCTTAAGGCCTCTGAAATCTAATACAAAAAAATTTTGTACAAAATATATGTTGAAACATGGGTAAAGGGTAATATCTAACTGCTGAAGAACAGAAAACAACAAATTTATTGAGTGTGGAAATGTCCACATTGGAAATATCAAAGGAGCTTTGCAGATATCATCGAACAATAAAGATGGCTTTTGAAAATATAACTAAGCTGAGATCTCGAAGCAAAGGAAAAGTCTTTAAGAATTTGCTTCCTCGAGATGAACGTAAGTCAAAGCGAATTAAAGCGAAACAACCACCTTTGACCCTCGCTCAGATCTTTGAAATGATTGAAATTGAAGGATTCAAGAAGGACAAAAGGTATAGAATAGTTTGTGAATTGGGATTTGAAAAAATATACTAGGCAACCTCTTCCCACAAAAGTATATATTTTAAAGCGTCAAAAGAAATACAGGAAAATTGATATTTCTAAAGTAATTTTCAAGGACGAATCTCGAGTGACATGAAACTAATGGATGAGCCAAATGATGGATTTTATCCTATTCAGATGTACTATAGATTAAAGAAGGCAACGTGTAAGAGGGTAGTGCTATGATATGGGCTGGAATTGTTGACCAAACCGTTATTGTACTATTCAAAACTGATGAAGCAGTTAAACTGGACAGTGCTATTGCGAAATGAAATATTTACGCACGACACTGCTCTTTCCTATTTATCTTAGCTTACCCGTAGCTTCTTTGAGTATAACAGATTTACAGGAGAGAGGATAATAGAATGACCACCACCAAGTCCTTATCTGAATCCGATCGAAAATCTATGGTCAGTTATGAAGATGAAATTATATGAAGGTGGCGAACAATATAACATGAAAGCAGACCTATGACAATTGAACCTACTTAAGTAGAAAAAAATTTAAAGCATTAATAGATAATAGATTACCGGCTGTTTATGGAGAATGGCATCTATATTAAAAGTAAAGGATTCAAAGATTATCATGTGTTTTTATTTGATTTATTATAGGTGTTGATCAATTTTTAATGACTTTATTACCTTTTTATTGAAGTCAAATGTGATCATTTAGTTTTGCCTAATATCTTCAGACGGCAGTCTTTTAGAATACGTCAGTTCAACAACTTCAATAAAACATTGATACTACATAATATTTTAACTGAGACTTTGTTTTGACATCCAAATTGATTGTTTAAAAGTTTACTTTTATTTGTTTTAACCAAATTTGAAGTTTATATGATGTGCTTAATAATTTCAGGCGAGTATATATATATATATATATATATATATATATATATATATATATGAACAGACAGCCTGTTTCGCTGTATCACAGCTCATCAGTGTGGCTAGACATCCGATTGATTCAAACCGCGATCGAAACTCGACCGATTTGGCATCAGTCAGAGAATCTACCCCTAAGCGATCGGCACACGTCAGAGAAAGGTAATATTTTAATGTATTATATACGTGATGTATGTAAACGCTAAATCAGCAGCCAGAAGGCTCAATTCATACGAAGAGCTATGTATTTAAGCAGGAGAAGGTACTGTTAAAAATTCCCTTTCTACATAGTGCTCAATCGGATGGTAAATTTAGAGTAAGAAGGTATGCTATGTTAATGTGTAATAGTGGCTAATATCAGAGATAGAGCATATAAAAGCGGAGGCTAGCTGTTTCGTGCTTCAACAAAATCTTCAGGACAGGAGGCCGAGTTCAAGCCTGAAAGAGATTATCGCGCTTGGTGTTGCCCTCAGCATCCACTTGTATGATCTAACTTAGATAGTTGTAAACTGGAAGTTTTAGCTACAAACTTTTGACAACCTTTTGAATAATATGTCATAGTGAAAAGACAAACTAATAGCATCAGAATCCAACACAAAATTATTATATGGTTATGCTTGTTTCTTTTATTTCCACATCTTTCTATAATAATTCCTTATATCAACTTCCAGTTTGAATATTTTGAGAATCACTGTTCAGCAGGGTCCGGTTGATCTTCAACAGTGTCAGATGTTGAAATTGTGGATCATGTTTATAACCTAATTTCGTCTGCTCAACGAATCTCGAAGAAAAGTATTATTGAGACAAAAATTCCTTCCATGAATGCTTTAAGTTTAAACCTTTTAAACAGTTGGGAAAGCAGAGGCTTTGATTTAAGTTGGTGGCAAAAAGTTTGAATGCTAACCACGAGCGATATTTAGTATATATCTCCAGTGTCATTTTACAGTAAATATCAATAATAGCATCATTTTTAACCATGGGATAAAAATAATTTGTTTCATGAAAAGTAACTGCCTCGTTAATAATATAGTTGTTGTGAGACCGTAACATAACTACAACATGGACTCTTCCAGGACTATATAAAGTATGCGATATAACACTCTAGGAGAAGAGTAGGAAAGACAGAGAGAGAGAGAGAGAGAGAGAGAGAGAGAGAGAGAGAGAGTATTCTAATACCATAGTATCAGCCGCGTACGACTACCAATATTGGACACTAGCACATAGTAAGCTCCGCTTAAACTTACACTATCTTTGTAACCTTTTTGTTTAATATATCTTTCTTACCTTCACTCCGTGTTCCGTGTTTTCCTTCCGTGGTCCCAACTTTGGGTTCACATCAGTGGCGACGACGAATTCGAGAAACTCCACGTGCTCCCACAGCAGTGTTGAACGAGAAATTAAGCTGGTATTACTACATCAGCGCCAAAATACAAAATATTTCGATACGAATATCAGTGACGAACTAGCGATTCGACGTCTACGGAGCATTAAAGTCTATCCAAATAACATAACGAGAACGATTTCTTACACACCCACACACAGAAAAAAACAGTTTGTTCATAAAACAAACTGACAACACAAGAGCCGAAGAACGACTTACAACTCAAAATTTTTTTTTTTTTATGTAACTGAGTTGAATCTCGCGCATAAAATTATTCTCCCCTCAAATTCACTGAGGCGAGTTTTCTCTTTTTTTTGTACCTCTATAAAAATAAAAATACATAATAAGTGTGGCGAAAATTTATACAATTACGTTAAAATTAACGGAACCACGGAATCTCAAAAAAGCTAAACACATAATTAGTTTAGTTTAATTAATTGTCTGTCCATATTTTTTTTTTGTAAAAAAAAAAATCTATCAAGATTTTTTTGTGTACCTCCACTTGGTACACGGGTTTCAAAGCAACAAAAAATCGCTATCATTTTTGTTTATCTAAATATGGAAGTTTTTCAAAAAGTAATCGTCCAAATGCTAAAAGTAAATTTGGATCAGCAACAAAAATCCGAAGAAAGACAACAACAACTATTTTTGGAATTACATAAACAACAAATGGAATTCCAACAAATTACGCTTCAGAATGCTGAACTACAACAGAAACAACTTAAAGAATTACTCATAAATGCATTAAAAGGCTCAAACTCTAAAAAAGAAACAATATTCTCCCAGAGTACAATCTACAATTCAATGGAAACATTTGAATACGTACCAGAGAACGACAAAACGTTCGAGGCTTTTACAGGCGCTACGAAGATATTTCAACGTAGACTGTGAACAATGAATGGCCCAGTAAAAAAAACGGTACGTCTACTATTGAGAAAACTGGGAACTACAGAACATAGTAGGTTCGTAGACTTCATACTACCCAAGAAAACCACTGACTTAGATTTTTCAGAGACTATTAAGCTTCTATCGGAACTATTCGGGCCTAACATAACCTTGTTCCACAAACGTTGGAAATGCCTGAACACAGTCAAAGACAACCAGCAAGATTTTCTAACGTTTGCAGCATCGGTAAACAAGCTCTGTAATGATTTTAAACTAGCCGAACTGACTGCCGATGATTTCAAGTGGTTAATTTTCGCACAAGGTCTAGTATCAGCAGAAGACGCCGAAGTCAGACGACGGGTACTGACCAAGCTTGAGAACGAACAAGGATTGACTCTCCAAAAAGTGGTAGAGGACTTTCAAAGAGTAATATCTGTAAAGTGTGACTCAAACACTATCGAGGAATCAGGTGTGGCTCAGATTAATAAAATCACAAGCAAGTCTACCTCCTATTCCCCTCAAAAAGACAAAAGACAAATCTCAATTCCGCAGTAACCAAAACCCAAATAGGTTAAAGAAACCGCCCGGACCATGTTATCATTGTGGTAAATGGCATTGGATGAAATTCTGTCCAGTTAAGAACAAAAAATATTGCAAAAATTGCAATAAAAGTGGGCATACTTTAACTCGGTGCTGGTACGCCAACAGAAGGAGAAAACCCAAAAATAAAATTAGGCAAGCTCAATCTGACAATATTGTCGATAGGAATTTAAGGAAATATGTAACTGTGGATATTTTCAATAATTCCATTAAATTCCAGTTTGACTCGGGTTCCGATTTTTCAATCGTTAACTGGCGTACTTGGCGAAAATTAAACAAGCCGACCTTATTTAAAACGGATAAAACAGCAAAATCTGTAACTGGCGAAAAGATTAACATTTTAGGCGAGGTAATACTTATAGTAACACTAAATGGAGTTACCAAAAAGCTCAAAGCCTACGTATTGAAAAAAAACTTCAGATAACTTATTTGGAACAGATTGGATAGAAAAATTCAATCTTTGGGATTTCCCAATGAGTACATTTTGTCGCAAGATACAAAGTACAACGTCCAATTTGGTAAATCTCAAAAAGGAACTCAAACAACAATTTCCCTAGGTTTTTTTCTGACGGCCTTGGGAAATGTACTAAAATGAAAGCTAAGTTCAAGGTGAAGGACGGTGCACAACCGGTATTCAAAAAGAAACGGAATGTCCCTTTCGCTGCTCTAGAGCAAATAAAAAAAGAGTTAGATAGACTCGAACAAGCAGGTATTCTGTCAAAAACAGATTTCAGTGAGTGAGCAGCACCTACGGTCTACGTAAAAAAGAAGTCCAATCAAATACCTTCCATGGTCCCAATTTTGGTTCCACATCAATAGTTTACTAAGCTAATACTGAAATAATGAGAAAAGAGAGCAGCTTCGAAAAAAAATTATATGAGCAAGAGAGAATAAACGAAAAAGCAATTACAATCATAGACTAAGTTCTAGTTATCAAAGATATGAAAGCGCAAAGACGTTATCGATGTATTATTGGAAAATTAAGAAGGAATTAGGGAAATTACCCCAAATAAATAGGATTTTTAAAAAAAAGAAGTATACCGTTTAAAAGTTGGACAAGTGCAGAAAATGCTTAGAGCAAACATTGGCAATTTCGGAGACGAGTAGAGATGAAATATTATTAAATAAGCGATAAAAAGTTTTCAGTAATACTCAAATAAGAAAACTATATTACCACATCTTCCACCAGACTAAATTCATTCTATCGATTTCCCATTTTATTCTGGTTAGAAAAGATTCACCCAGGCCTGCTTTTACTATCCACATTTTCTTTGTCACTTTGGGTGACTATTTTCATGATTTTCCCCTCTTTCAGTTATTTAAGATGGTTTGAAACAGTTCTCATTTGAGCTTAATAATCTGAAGGCCAGGATAAGCGTGTGTTACGTTTTTAGATCACAGTTCCTGAAAGCATCCATGGTTGTTGTTTTTCTTATAACTAGACAGGATTTAATGAACAAACTTGCCCAAGAATATCTTCCATCACTACATAAGTTATTGCAAATATTCATAATACAAATACATATGAGATGCCGAAATTTACAAGTTATATTCATCATATATTCTGAAAATTTCACCAAGATCGGATAATGTATAATAATGTTATTATGGAAACATTTGATTGTATAATAAATTCTGGCATTATCTATTTGTTCGTATGTTCTTTCCTTATTGCAGTTTTCTTGAATACAAATGCATATTTTATCGGCCTGCTTTTTATCTTCAATATTACTTCTGATTTTGTCGAATTTCACATTGAGGTTCTTGACATGGTTATTAAATTAAGATATTTATTGTTCAGTTTGCTTTCTATAGATTTGTTGACTTTAGTTCTGACAGCTTCCTGAATTTATTTTACACCCACCAGAAGCAAAAAAAGTTATCTGGTATAAAAACGAGAAAAAAATTATACACACACACGTAAATATCTCCATACTTCATTTCTGTCACCTGGTTAGTATTAATAAATATTTTTCATACTTAATTCATAGGTACCCTTTCGTTTGAATTTAATTTATTAACCAACTTTTTCTACTCTACTTATATATATATATATATATATATATATATATATATATATATATATATATATATATATATATTATATATTCAGTTGTATGGATATTAGTTTGTAAACCTGGGTTTCACACTTTTCCGATCATCAGACAAACTAATTTATTTTTAAAAAGTGGATCTGTTTATGCTTATTTGTTGCGTATATATACGTATTCTCGAACGCATGGATGTGTATCTGCGCAAAAACCTCGGATTATTTATGTGAGTGTGTACGAACTAAAATGCATGCACCTATATGTATGTGCGTCTAAACATGTTAGTTCTATCACAGATATTGAGCGCTTTCCACTAAGTACCGCGTATATTGACAAATATTTTTACAACTTTTCTTGGCAAACTTATTAGAGAAAATTGAGGATTGAATTTGGTAGGCGTAAGAAAAACATAGTATCATCGATAAGAAGACGTAACATAGATTATGCTGTGCTTGGCGTATTTAGACAAACACACCAACTTGTTTATTATTTCTATGCAGCATGATACCTAGGAAGACTGTTCATTCGAACCTGAATCCTATACGGAACCGTCATTTACGCTGACGTGCCTTAACCGTCTCGGCCACTATTCGTTCTTTGACATCCGTATAGGATGCAGGTTTGAATCCTGTCAAAGAACGAATATTTTTTATGAAAATTTCTCGGACATTCAGGCCGGTAAATGCTATTTAATACTGTTTATCATAAACAGAGCATTTGCTTAAATACTTGTATCTATAAAATAACAACGTTAAACATAAAAATGTCTTTAATAAATAAATTGTCGGACCTTGTCCATTTCTTAATATATATATATATATATATATATATATATATATGTGTGTGTGTGTGTGTGTGTGTGTGTGTGTGTGTGTGTGTGTGTGATTGACAGATAATGAAATCCAAACAATTTACATCATACAGATGATCATTTCGTCCATGGGAAATAAGTTTTTCCCTTGACTTATCAATGCAAATACATTTACTGAAATCTTTTTTAGTAAAAGATTTTTATTAGATGTATTTGCATTGATGAGACAACGAAAAAAATTATTCACTATATGCTCCATAATACAAATTATATTGACCTCTGTTTTTGGATCTACATGGATTACTTACCCACGGAAATTTTTTACATATATATATATATATATATATATATATATATATATATATATATATATATATATATATATGTGTGTGTGTGTGTGTGTGTGTGTATATATATATATGATGTATGTATGCATAATCAAATCGGTAAATATATATTGTGCAATTAATTTAAAGCATATTTCATTGTCAATAGGATTTTCATTTGCTTTACGCCTTTTCAATCCCAGAATCAATGCCATTGTTTACTTTTTCATAAAGCAACCGACCACCTCCTTTCTGAACGATGTTAATAATCGAGCCTTTATCTCAGAGGCTTCGGAGCTTTACGCTGGTTCTTTGTCCCTTTTCATTCAATCTCACACTCTAGCTCTAGTAAGGTCAATCTTTGTTGCGGGATCACATTCTGGCCCTGTACAAATCTAAGCTCACTTGAGTAAATATCGATTGTATTTCGCCTTTTTGTCTTCATTTCTTGCTTGGATTCATGAGGTACAAAATTCAATGAGGTTGTTAGATTCATATGTTGACTCATAGAAATGTCGAAAACGGATGATAATGATGTGAACGATTTTTATGGGTGAATTTCCCTCATCAAAACTTCAATAATTATCTTAATTTAAGAAATGAGTTTATTTCCAAATGAATTCTGTGGTGTAGGCTATAAATGTAGATTTATTACTTAAGTCAATATGAAGTCCTTTAACTATACAATTGTCCAATATATATATATATATATATATATATATATATATATATATATATATATATATATATATATATATATATGCCAGAGTAAACAGTAAAATATTTGTTAAGATCGTGCGCATGGAAAGTGCCTGAGTTATTTTTGAGATTTCAAGAGCTGTTTAATATTTAAAAAACGAATGCTCTGAACAAAACCTTTTTAGCGGTTTCGACGACTGCAGTCTCTTAAGGTGTGAAATATATATATAAAATTTATATTTATATATATATATATATATATATATATATATATATATATATATATATATATATATATTACTTCAAACGTTCAAATATATATATATATATATATATATATATATATATATATATATATTACGTCAACCTTTCGAGAACAGATAGAGGTATTATCAAAAATGTCTTAATGATTAAAGATATAAATGCTCCTCAGGTTCATATGTGTGTCTGGGCATATAGAGAGAAAAAAGGGTGAGAGTGAGAATGAGAATATATCTATATATATATATATATATATATATATATATATAGTTGTAGACAGAATCATTCAACCCCGCTTCCATAATTAGAAATAAAGCTGTCATATATCAAATTTTCGTGGAAACTTCATGTGCATTTTTCACACATGATGAAATAATGAATTAGAAAGAATGTGCAGTGATGCCCACAATTAAATTTTTAGTTTAATCTCAAACAATAATACAAAAGACACCCAGAAACATTTAACATAGGAAAAATTTATTGACCCTCTGGTCTTAGTAAAGAAATTGTGTAAACTCTATTCTTGATTATTGGGTTAATCATTTTGGATAAGTCCTTACAAGATTACTACACACATTGATAGGTATTTTGCTCCAAATTTGAAGTGCTTCTTTCTCTTACTTTTCTCGTCAAATATACCCATAAGTCAGCAACGTCTTTTAGATCAGGAATTTTTGTGAGGTACGCCAATGACTTAATATTGCTGTCATTTAATTATTTTGTAACAATTCGTGCCATGTGTTTTAGGTTATTGTCATTTTGGAACGTCCAATGACGCCTCAAAGACGCCTTTCATGCACTGTGTTTTATATTATTTTTAAGAATAGCCAAATACGGTTCTTTATCTATGAGCCTTGCACTCTCAATATTCTCAAGAGTTCCAATATTTACTCCTATATTATAGATGGCTTCTAACATAAGCTAATCTGCATTTTAAGTGTTTAACCTTAATCAAAGGAGTTTTCCTTGGATGACAAGATCGAATTCCTGCTCTATGAAAGCATCTAGTGGTTGTCATTGCTAATTGGTGGCCTTACACCATTGTGAATGGCCGTTGTCTTTAAATAAGGATTCTTCGAGACATCTCTATTAACCCTCCTTTTAATTCTCTCAAACATTAACCGCTTCCTGCTCATCCTTAATTCGTTTTCAAAACAATGAGTCTCGCTTGATAATACTTCGAATTGTCAATCTAGGAACAATTTAATCACCTTGTTTCTCCGCATCAACTATCTTCATTGGGAGTTTCTCAAATTTAATCGTATTCGCCATGGATCTTCTCCGAAGGGCTATGGAATGCGTTCTTCGTGTTCAGAATAACGAGAGGACCTCGATCTTATTCGATCCATGGTTTGTGGCGCCACGGATCCTGTCTCAGAAACGCGAAGATAAACAGCAGCAAAGGTTGGATAACTCGGCTGCCTTCGGTCTGGAAACGCAATTTTATACAGCCATGCAGCTACACACAGCTTACGGTCAAATCACGCTGAAATACCGGTTCTCGTACGATCCCTGAAGTTAAGCAGCGTAGAGCCAGGTCAGTACTTAGATGGGGGACCGCTTGGGAACACCTGGTACTGTAAGCCCCCAAACTCCAACCCTTATCTCACAATCGGTGGGGGGAGGGTGTAAACGGTAGCGTCAGAGCTATACCGCCCGGAACTTCGTTCCTGGTAGGGCCACCCAAGGCGGACAGGTCTGACACACACGCCGGCTAACAAGGGCTCTGGTGAAAATCCAAGGAGTGTCTGCATCGGTAACCGGCGGCTTCTGGTCGTTCCTGTCTCTGCGTCTGTGGGAACCCCGCGGCAAGCAAGAACGTTATCCGAGTAGGCCTGGGTACCCTACTTCTGTAATTTATCCCAAGAATTTTCTTCTCATAACAGGAAGAAGCCGGCTCAATCCGCCCAGGGTGAATGCCGCATCAGTACAGTACAGTATGCAGCTACACATCCATTACCATTCGCGCAGCCGTATGTTAAAATCATATCTGCCCGCTCACTAAATAAATATACTGTCACTGCTAAACGGAATAATTCTCAATTAACTAACTACCACACACATCAGACGTTGAAGACAGACCGGCCACAAATGTATAAGAATGCTAAATATAACCTAGTCTACATGGCAGCACAGCGCCATCTACCGTGAATTTTCTTTAAACTTAATAACTCCAAAACGGAGGATTTGCGGACATATGTTTATATAGACTTTGTCCTTATTTTGCTGTGAGAAACCCGCACCTAATGTTTGTAAAAATATTTAATACGCCATATATATATATATATATATATATATATATATATAATGAATTGTAATATACCGAAAAATATTCGTTATTATGAAAGGCTTATGTTAAAAATAAGTAGACATAATGTTTGTAAATTATTCAATCAAACATGCCTAAAATAGAATTTTCTACCTAAATACACACACACACACATATATATATATATATATATATATATATATATATATATATATATATATATATATATATATATATATATATATATAATGCCTAGGTATGCAGAAAATAGAAAAAAAACACGTTTGGGTTAATCATAATCCGGGGTTCCATAGACAATGCTCCATACAGAAGTAGAGCTTATATTATAATATAATAGATATTATTATAATATATATATATATATATATATATATATATATATATATATATAAGATACAAATCACCTCATATGGGAAATAAGCTTATTTCGACAGATGAAAATATAATTTGTCAGACTTATCAACTGCGGTATAAACTGAGTTCTTGTTGCAAATAGAAATTTAACTGTGAAGCTACAAAAAACCGTCGAAAATGTAATTAAGAATTTATCCTTTTGATTGTTTCAGTCAGACGAAAGGTACGAGAGGGTAGCCATGGGAGAGTGGAAGGTATTTGTCTTAAAGGTAAGAGGGTTTATAAAAACCCGGATATTAACCATACGACATTAACTTGGGGATATATAAATATATTTTTGCTCTGTAATAATAAATACATTAAGGTTTTTTGTGGATCAGTTTTAATATTTTATATTACTAGGATCCACTTGAACAATTGATTTTTTTCCGACAATTGTTTTTTGTTTGTTTGCTTCCGAAAGAAAAAAATGAACATCCAACCAAATAATTAGTATTGATAATCTTAGATGCATCCTTTTAGCGAAAAGAATAACCCATATTCGTGTTTTAAATAAAGATTTGAACATCCTTAGTGAATATAATTTACACATAATGCCGACTACAGATAATTACGTTAATGTTTTACAATTTGTTTTTTTTAAAGATTATTTATCAGCTATAGTATTCAACATTCATAACACATATCAATATTGTATATTGCACCTCGCCAGTAATTGTTATAAATCCTGCAACAGTTATACACATGATTAATATAAACTTCAGTATCTGTCTATATTTCTGAGATGAAGTATTATGTACTTGCCATATATATATATATATATATATATATATATATGAATAAAGAAATACAGTTTTAAGGTGTGCTATATTATTGGGATGAAGTGCTCAATATCAGAGATAGAGCGTATGGAAATATCTACATATGATATATCTATCAATATTCATATATATATATATATATATATATATATATATATATATATATATATATATATAGATAGACGAGAGAGAGGGAGTGATAAACGTAGAATATTTTTCTAAACAGTTTTACCTTTTTTTAGTATTTTGAAAATTGTTGTAACCGTTAATGCATCTGTTATATTTGTTGACTCGTATCTAATAAATTCAATTTAATTAATATATGGCACAGTGGATAAAAAAGTTGGTTAGATCCAGTGGCAGGACCCAAAAATGTGTGAGTTCAATACCAGGTTAAGGCAGTGGAGAACTTGGAGAGGGGAATTAACAGGAGATAACTGATATCCATTAGACGTGACACGTGGAACTAGAACAGTCTACATCAGTGAGCAAAATAAAGGGTTCAGTTCAACATTCCAACCACCTGAAGAAGGCCGGAGCGTTGGTTAGATCCAGTGGCAGGACCCAAAAATGTGTGAGTTCAATACCAGGTTAAGGCAGTGGAGAACTTGGAGAGGGGAATTAACAGGAGATAACTGATATCCATTAGACGTGACACGTGGAACTTGAACAGTCTACCCCAGTGAGAAAAATACAGGGTTCAGTTCGACATTCCAACCACCTGAAGAAGGCCGGAGCGTACAACGGCCGAAACGTTGTTATAAATATGGCGACAAAGATGAGGACAATAGTCCGAATAATGTAAATAGTGTAAATAAAAATCAATTTAAACATTTTTCTTTATGTGATTCCTAACTTAATAATATAATAATTACACGCACGCACACAGACACATATGTATGTAGATAGATAGAGACAGTGGGTATAGTGAGCAACATTGCATGTGGACTATTAAGAGCCGGTATACGCGCTGAGAAATAAAAACGTGTGTCTTCTGAAATGTTCACAACCAACATACCAGACTCGGGATATGAGTCTAGTTAACCGTAGAATATTAACCATGGGTATCGCAAATTTTCCTATTTTTAATTACAATTTTCAGTACTTGATTTTCTTGCCTAAATGTTTTTCAATTCCTATTAATGGAAAGTACAAAGCTTGAACTGCCTGCATGTAAAATATTTCAACTAAAGTTTTATATTTAAATTTTATTTTTGATATTTTCAAAATCGGGTAACCCATGGTTAGTAGTGGTGTAATTTTAATTGATGGTTAGTGTTCTAGGGTTAAAAAACATTAAGCAAAAAGGGTTAATATTAGGTTGGTGCAAAAATAATGACGTAATAATGTCGTTTTTTGACGTATTTTTAACGTCGAAAAACGTCATTATTTTTGTACCAACCTAATATATACGCACAAGCAAAGGATAATGTATTAACAATAAAAAAGTTACATAAACAATAGAATATTCTTGCGTGTTACTGAACAATGAACATGAATAAAGAAAACATTTAAGTTATTGAATCGTTTGTTTATATGTAGTTTGGTGTTGGAGAAAATCCTAGAAAAAATGAAATGAAAGGTGCGTATGTACGTTTGCGTGTATGTGTATTGTCCATGCGTTACCCAAAAGATAAACGCGTTCTTCCGCGAGAGACTTATAATTTGATGGATATGATCAGAAGAGAGTGATAAAAATTATCGCAGAGTATTTATAGTGCTGGAGGGCGTCCCCTGGTAGCGGTTTCGAAAATTAGGAGGAGTTAACCCGACAGGGACTGTCTTTTTTACGCTTCAATGCGATTTTCAGTATAAGTGAAATGTTCTGTTTGTTATTTTGTTTTTGTCTGTAATCTCTAAACTTCCTTTAATAGAATTATTTCTCCTGTTCTGGTTACGCCAGCTGACAAGTTAAGTTCCCAGCAACGACAACACCAGGGAAGAGAGTATTCATTATGATGATGGACTGTTTCAAGATATTTTCGTAGCCGGGAATTGCAAGCACGGGCAGTGTTCAATAAATACTTGGAGAAAATTATTTAAATTAACTATAGACTAGCCATTTTCATCAAATTAGTAACCTTGTTACATGAAAATATGAGAAATTATTTCTGAGTTTAGAGACCTGTAACAATTTTTTTAAAAGTTTGATTGCGAGAAGTCTTTTTAAAATTCTTAAATACCTTAAAATAATCAATTTAAAATTCACATTTTCTCATTAAAATTGAAAAGTTTTTTCATATTTAAAATTGATTTTATTTTATTATTCAGTTGCTCTTTATAAATGACTTTTAGCTTCAACTTGCAAAAAACAGATAAAAATAGACCAATTATATATTGAAAGGCCCGTTAGTAACTGTCGAAAATTTAAAAAAAAAATGAGGAATTTTTTTATGATGAAGCACACAGAGAAATCCTTACTAATGATTTTGCCATGTGTTTCTCTCGGAACTAAATAAAAATGTGCTTACAACAATTATAATCCTAAATTAACAATCTTTATATTTTTATTTTTTATTAGTGGTCTGTATTCAAAATCCCTTCATTTATAGGTGATATTATAATTATTGTAATTTTTATTTATTATTTGTATTAGGGCCCCTTTTATTGAACTAATTTGGAATTGTGTTGATTTATCCTGCATAAAATAACAGTTCATATCGGTCAATTTACTATATAACACCATGTACAAAGTTCCACACTTCAAGGAAAAAAATCATGGCCGAGTCACTCTATTTTAGGCTTACTACTACCCATTTAACTCTTCAGTCTTATCTTTCCTTTCATTACGCTCTCTTTATTTAATTTTTTATAAGAACCTGACCATCTATCACTTTACTTCTTCCTTTGTTCAATACTAGTTTAAGGCAGTGGAGAACTTGCAGAGGGGAATTAACAGGAGATAACTGATAAAGGACATCCGTTAAACATGGGACGTGGAACTAGAACAGTCTACCCTAGTGAGCGAAATAAAGTTCGACATTTCAACCATCTGAAGAATGCCGGAGTCTACAACGGCCGAAACGTTGTAATAAATTTGGCGACAAAGATGAGGAAAATAGTCCGAATAATGTAAATAGTGTACTCTTAATACGTTTTCTAGCACACAGTCGGAAAAAAAAGTGAAGTAGTCAGTTTGGATCGAAATCACACCAACATGAATTGTTTGCGGAAAGAAGCCATATTGAAAATCTTTTCCCAATTTTATTCTGCTGCAAATATTCTCAATTACTTGAAGAATAATGCCAGGAACAATTTGTTCGACGTTATCTAATTATTGACACTGAGTAATCACTAAAGACATTTCTTTTTTAAGTCAACAATTACAATGTAATCAACTTATTTAATCGGGTCATGATTAAAAAGAGAACCAAGGATTCCATTATTCCAGAATATGCGCTTTGTTTATTTTGCTTTTCCAGATTTCACTCTTTTTAATCCGAAAATAATAATGTTATTGATGATGTAGCATTAAAATACATTTTTTATTTGTTTATTTAGGGATTGTGATTTCATTTGACTTCCTTGTAATGTGACACGAATTTTTTTTCTGTGGATTTTTTATTTTCGTTTTTCTTCGATGAAGAGAAAATATTTCAGATTTTATTTTCAATTTATTTTATATTTACAGCTTTGGAAATTAGGAACAAGGAAAATCATATTCAAAATAGTTATATTATTTGATAATAAGTTTAGGTCATTTTTATTTTACTACTAATTATTGGCCATGAAAAAAGCATAGCTTTATTTGCAGATCAAGGAGATGATATTTTACACACAAGCACACACACCCATATTCACACACACACACACGCACACACAAACAAACACACATATTTTATAAATGCCTGCTTCTGAAATATTGCTATTAGTGTTTGAGGATCTGAGTATATCCATAATGGTTTTGGTTTGGTTTGGTTTGGTTTGTTGTGTTTTACGGCATATCAACCTCAAATGGGTTATTTAATGCCGACAACATTTTTTTTTCCTGGTAATATTTTGCTTTGTCAAAAATCTGTTTCTGGTATTTTTTTTTCAAAAAAGTATCGCTGGAAATATATTTTTTTTCCGAAATATATTTCTGGTAATATTTTTTTTTTCAAAAATCTATTTCTGGTAATAATTTTTTATAAAATATTTCTGGTATTAAAACCTATTTTTACACTTTTATAATGCTTTTTACCTCAGTTTCGAGACCTAACATGTGCTACCACCCTGGGTCAGGCTAGATCTGGGAACACCACCAATTAAGCGGCAGTTCCACGCTCCTCAAAACCTCCTGATCAGAGGCCTTGCTGTTGGACGTAGTTTATCGTCTTACCCAGGACGTGGATGTAGTTTATCGTCATACGCAGAACGAAATGTTTTTGAAAGTGTTTGCGACTCTTTTAAGATTATTTAGATGGGATAGGTTATTCTGAATAGTGGACGTGACAGAGTTGGTCGGTAGTATTATGTATCTGTTTTTATGTAATTTATTATTGCGGATTATGTTATTAGTTTTGTTTCGGTTGTATATTTTGTTTGCCTTTCCTCTTGTGTTGTGGATGAAGTGATATGGGTGGTGTAGGTTTTTGTATAAACAAGCCTACAGAACAGTATCAAGAAATCAAAATAAAATTGTTGAATCCGTCAACACAATAATAAAAACAATATCTCCACACGTGACAGTAATTGACGTAATTTTCAGTTAACAGTATGAAAATAGCGTTCTCTAAATACTTCTAGTTGCTAAGGACATTTTGTTTTGTTATTATTAGTTACTTTGTTTAATACACACATACACACATACACACACACGCACACACACACACACACACACACATATATATATATATATATAGTTTTGATGTAAGCTATATTTATGGCTAAAAGTGCTCAATCTCAGATATAGAGTATGCAAAATTAACATATAAAAGTGGACACAGGGGTCAACACCAAGCTGCAGTCTTCAGGCAATTTAATATTAATTTTATCAAATTAAAATTTATTGAAATAAAACAATTACAGTTGACCACTGATGACAATTCCAGAACAACGTAACAATAAACAATTTTTTGTAACCTCTTCCAGCTGCAATGATGGAGAAAGCATTACCTCGAACCATCGCCAGTGAGACACGCTGCAAGAGAAAATTCCTTTTCGCGAGGCTCGTCCCTTAATCGAGACGCAATCGCGCCAGTCCTTCGAAGGAACGCCATCAAACGAGGGCCAATATCCCCTGAAGTCTCCACTGCCACAGGAGTAAAAAAAAATCTATCAGCAAGAGAAGAATATTTAACTATTTTTTCATCTCTGCGTCCCGGGCGACGGATCCTGGCTCAACCGCGGAACTGATCAAATTACCGACCAGAAATGTATTTTAATTTTATTAATGTTGGCTGTTTGCTTGTTTTTTAAGCTTAATGCATTTATTACCTATTATGTGATATAGTATATTTAATTTATAGGTGAGGTTTTATCGGATATCTTATTGTGGTTTTGGTTGGGTTGGTTAGTAGTATGCCATGCAATGGAACTATTGTCAGCTAAGTTGTAGGTTAATAGGCGCGATAATGTAGGGGTTTTGTAACTAATGCATGTATTATTTAAATTATTATTATTACAGAAAGCGTTCACCAAGTAGGCAAGAAAATTCATAGACTATATTAGTTTTATTTTTTGCTGCGGAATATGTTGGAGGTTATATTTAATAAGTGTTGAGCTGAATATGTTTTTGTCCTTAAGTGATATTTATCTATGTATTAGATCGTTTTAATACTTTCTTCTAGTTTATGCTTAATCTGTAGATTCCTCTAGAATAAGTGAATAACCGTTTTTAAATTATTATTCATAGATGAAAAAGGGACTTGAAGCAATATAATTTATATTCGCTGTTTGTTTTCAAGTGATTTATTTCGTTCCTCTTGTTAATTCATATAAATAATTTGTTAAGTTACCGGAAGTAGATTCTTCTTGTTTAGGGATGTTTTTAAATATTTGGGAGTCTTTAAATAAACGTGTATACACACACACACACACACACACACATATATATATATATATATATATATATATATATATATATTATTAGTTGTCAACACATATATATATATTGACTACAAATATATATATATATATATATATATATATATATATATATATAAAAAAAAAATGAATCGGTAGCGAAATATGCATCGAAAAATAATTCAGACCTAAAAATTCAAAAAGAAATCGGGAAAAAACATTCCGATTTATTTTGAATTTGTAGGTCTGATGAATTGGCTCGTGATTACGATTCTAATGTTATAAATTATGACCATGGAATATTAGTGTGTGAGCCTTTTATAAATATATATATATATATATATATATATATATATATATATATATATATGAGATGAGGTATTATGTACATTATTTACATTGTTCGGACTATTGTCCTCATCTTTGTCGCCATATTTATTACAACGTTTCGGCCGTTGTACGCCCCGGCCTTCTTCAGGTGATTGGAATGTCGAACTGAACCTTTTATTTCGTTCACTGTGTTAGACTGTTCCTGAGCCGACCAAGCATAGAAATGAATACACTAAGGGGGCCAGTAATAAGGAGTGCCAGAGAAAAGCAATAATAACAACAAAAGTTGCAATATGAGACCTGGTAAAAAAAATGTAATGACAACAGCAAAAAATTGCAATATGAGCACTGGTAAAAATGATTGCTGAGACATTAGTTTTATAATACCCAGAAATTCATACACGGATGTCCTCAAGGACACATGGCACATTGAATAAAGGCGTTGGTTAGATCCAGTGACAGGACCCAAAGAGTGTGAGTCCAATACCCGGTTAAGTCAGTGGAGAACTTTCAGAGGGAAATTAACAGGAGATGACTGATAACTGACATCCATTAAACATGGCACGTGGGACTAGAACAGTCTACCCCAGTGAGCGAAATAAAGGGTTCAGTTCGACATACTAATCTCCTGACGTAGGCCGGAGCGTACTATGGCCGAAACGTTGTAATAAATATGGCGACAAAGATGAGGACAATAGTCCGAATATATATATATATATATATATATATATATATATATATATATATATATATATATATGGATATATAAAAGCGAACATTGAAGTCGACACTTAGAGGCAACAGTCTGTTTCATGCTAGACGCAATCGTTTTTCAATTGTCAGGTGCTCCTTTTAAATTTTTTCCGCTCTATCTCTGATATTGAGCACTTTATCCCATCAATATATAAAAACCTTAAAAACTATATATATATATATATATATATATATATATATATATATATATATATATATGTGTGTGTGTGTGTGTGTGTTTATTTGTGTGTGTAAAAAATATACAAAATAGGAAAGAACTCGTTAGGTAAATAATCCAAAGTTCTTTAGTATTTTTGTTATTATTTTAAAAATGGTGCTCGATACAAAAATAGAGCATAAATATAATTATTTATTTAAAAATATGATTCCAACGCTACATAAGAGTTCTCAACTCTTATGTAGCGTTGGGATCATATTTTTAAATAAATAATTATATATATATGTATATATATATATTTATATATATATATATATAGAGAGAGAGAGAGACAGACAGACAGACAGGCAGAGAGAGAGAGAGAGAGAGATCATCTCACACCTCTTCTTCAAGTATGCATGGGTATCGCACTTCTACCTCGATCTGCTTTTTCTTATGGATGCACACCTTTGTGACCGCCATGCTGGATATTGTAAAGATTGCTTCTGAGCTAGTAGAGTTCAACGTTTTCCTTCAGCCAAAGTATCGCTCCTCTCTATCTTAGCAAGATTACTTAAAAGCACGCCCACACTTTTAGGTTTCCTCGCTTTCAGTTGCCTGATACGTTCTTTTTCTCTCTCTCAGTTGAATAGTGACATAAATCTTTGAACCACTTGATACAATTGTATATTTGCAATAGCGCATTAATTTTATAAAGAGTGAAATCCATTTCACTGTAAAAGATGGATTATCGAAATCTGATTCCCAATGCACAAAAAATGCATTAATTGTTTATATTCACATCGGGTTTTTCTGAATTCACAAATGGCATATTTCATTTAAGCAGAGTTAGTGAAATAATATACGAATGCACAGATTGGCTTAACGTCCACTGTCGTTATATTAACTGATTCTGATTGGATTGCGAAAGTTAAGTTGCTTTAAGGTCGGTGTGCGTAGAAATTGGGGAATACTTAGAGACTGTAGCCTGCACAAGGACAATCCAGAACTGAAGGTCATCGGAGATACTTGTATATTCGAAATAAAGCTTTTATCGTTTTGGAAACTATAGGATGATGTCGCTTATGTTAGCAGCTTATTCATTTGGTTCAATACTTTACTAATTGAAACAAATTAAAGAGAAATTAAGTAAAGAAAAGGAGAAGTAAACATCAATTGTAAGGCCGAATACATTCTTATTAGCAATCGAAAATTTAAAAGTTTGGAAGATTGAAAAAACTACAAATATTTTTATTCGGGATTGTGCAGGTTTACGCATGTGCAAACAAAATGGCGATATTCGACAAAAATAAGACGATGACCACGGGGATTATTAAAATTTACTTTGAGTTTGTAGTATTGCCTTGTCAGTACCGACGCCGCAAAAATAGAGTTTATCGTTTACAAGTAACAATTCGAAACAAATCAAAACTCGGTTTAACCAATTCTAAAATAACATTTATTCAAAAAAAGTAGAATTAAATATTTTATACTAAAATATCCTAAAATAAAATTAAACATTAATTTATATTAAAATATCCTAAAATAATTGATGTGGACCCAAAGTTGGGACCACGGAAGGAAAACACGGAACACGGATTTGAGTTAAGAAAGATATATTAAAGAAAAAAGGTTACAGGATACTGTAAGTGTAAGCGGAGCTTACTATGTGCTAGTGTCCAATATTGGTAGTCGTACGCGGCTGATACTACGGTATTAGAAATAGAATCTCTCTCTCTCTCTCTCTCTCTCTCTCTCTCTTTCCTCCTCTTCTCCTAGAGTGTTATATGGCATACTTTATATAGTCCTGGAAGAGTCCATGTTGTAGGTATGTTATGGTCTCACACAATCCCCCCTTCCAAGAGTTTTCTTTTTTTTTTCTCTTGAAAAGGAGAGAAAAAAAAACATGAAACTGTTAATACTTTTTTTCTCTTGGGATTTACGTCGAGCGGTTGAGTAAATTTCCTTTTCCTTCCTGAGCGTCGCACTTCAGGAGAGACTTGGGGCGTGTCAAGATCGAAGTGATCGAAAATTACGTTGATGGGGTCTTCACAGCTATTTTGTAGTGATTCCTCCGATTCCTTCAAACGGCATTTTCTGAGCTAGTTCCAATGGCGTTTGTGAGTGTTTTTCGGTCCTTGGACAATATAGACCAGTTCGCCAATTCTTTGTTTTATGGTGCCTACTTTCCAGAATGTTATGTTGTTTTTGTAAACCTTGAAAAAGACTTTATCGCCAGGATTGAAATATTTTTTTTAACTTTGCTTGCTGTGGAATAAATTTGTCGAAGACAGACTTGATTTTCTTTGCGAACATTGTTTCTGCAGGCGAGCTTCCCATAGGCGTGTTCGGATTAGGGGTTATCCGATACACCTGCAGAAACTGTTGCAATGCTCTATCTGTCGGTGTGCCTTTTTAAAGCCCTTTTTAGAGTGTCCACGAAACTTTCGGTCTGGCCATTCGACCTAGGGTGGTACTGAGGCGTTGTAATGTGGTCCACCTGATATGACTTGCAGAAGTCTCTAAATCCACTTGATGTGAATTGAGTGCCATTATCTGTAACTACACAATCTACGACGCCAAAACGCACGAATAGCTCGTGTAGAAATCCGATCGTGCAGTTTGTGGTTGGTCTTTTGCATTGTAGGACCTCAGGCCATTTTGAGTGGCTTAAATTCCTATCGACAATATTGTCAGATTGAGTTTGCCTAATTTTATTTTGGAGTTTTCTTCTTCTGTTGGCGTACCAGCACCGAATTAAAGTATGCCCACTTTTATTGCAATTTTTGCAATATTTTTTGTTCTTAACTGGACAGAATTTCATCCAATGCTATTTACCACAATGATAACATGGTCCGGGCGGTTTCTTTAACCTATTTGGGTTTTGGTTACTGCGGAATTTAGGACATGAGATTTGTCTTTTGTCTTTTTGAGGGAAATAGGAGGTAGACTTGCTTCTGATTTTATTAATCTGAGCCACACCTGATTCCTCGGTAGTGTTTGAGTCACACATTACAGATATTACGCTTTGACAGTCCTCTGCCAGTTTTTGGAGTGTCAATCCTTGTTCGTTCTCAAGCTTGGTCAGTATCCGTCGTCTGACTTCGGCGTCTTCTGCTGATACTAGATCTTGTGCGAAAATCAATCACTTGAAATCATCGGCAGTCACTTCGGCTAGTTTAAAATCATTACAAAGCTTGTTTACCGATGCTGCAAACGTTAGAAAATCTTGCTGGTTGTCTTTGACCGTGTTCAGGCATTTCCAACGTTTGTGGAACAAGGTTGTGTTAGACCCGAATAGTTCCGATAGGAGCTTAATAGTCTCTGAAAAATCTAAGTCAGTGGTTTTCTTGGGTAGTATGAAATCTACGAACCTACTATGTTCTGTAGTTCCCAGTTTTCTCAATAGTAGACGTACCTTTTTTTTTTACTGGGCCATTCATTGTTCACAGTCTACGTTGAAAATATCTTCGTAGCGCCTGTAAAAGCCTCGAACGTTTTGTCGTTCTCTGGTACGTATTCAAATGTTTCCATTGAATTGTAGATTGTACTCTGGGATAATATTCTATCTTTTTCAGAGTTTGAGCCTTTTAATACATTTACGAGTAATTCTTTAAGTTGTTTCGGTTGTAGTTCAGCATTCTGAAGCGTAATTTGTTGGAATTCCATTTGTTGTTTATGTAATTCCAAAAATAGTTGTTGTTGTCTTTCTTCTGATTTTTGTTGCTGATCCAAATGTACTTTTAGCATTTGGATGATTACTTTTTGAAAAACTTCCATATTTAGACAAACAAATATGACAGCGATTTTTTGTTGCTTTGAAACCCGTGTACCAAGTGGAGGTACACAAAAAAAATCTATATAGATTTTTTTTTTTTTACGAAAAAAAATATGGACAGACAATTAATTAAACTAAACTAATTATGTGTTTAGCTTTTTTGAGATTCCGTGGTTCCGTTAATTTTAACGTAATTGTATAAATTTTCGCCACACTTATTATGTATCTTTTTTTATAGAGGTACAAAAAAGAGAAAACTCGCCTCAGTGAATTTGAGGGGAGAATAATTTTATGCACGAGATTTAACTCAGTTACATAAAAAACTTGAGTCGTAAGTAGTACTTCGACTCTTGTGTTGTCAGTTTGTTTTATGAACAAACTGTTTTTTTTTGTGTTTATGTGTGTGTAAGAAATCGTTCTCGTAATTTTATTTGGACAGACTTTAATATTCCGTAGATGTCGAATCGCTAGTTCGTCACTGCTGTTTGGTATCGGAATATATATTTTTTTGTATGTAGAAGCTGGGTGTTGCGTTTAAATCGCTAATGTAGTAATACCAGCTTAATTTCTCGCTCAACACTACTGTGGGAACGCGTGGAGTTTCTGTGTATTTTTCGAGTACTCTGTCGCTATTGATATGGGGAGAACGAAATTCTCGAATCTTTCTGTCGCCACTGATGTGGGACTGGCAAGGTATTGAGGTTTTCGACGTGAATGCGTTTCTCGAATTCTTCGTCGTCACTTGATGTGGGACTGGTAAGGTATTGAGGTTTCAGCGTGAGTGCGTTTCTCGAATTCTTCGTCGCCACTGATGTGGACCCAAAGTTGGGACCACAGAAGGAAAACACGGATCACGGATTAGATGTAAGAAAGATATCTTAAACAAAAAGGTTACAAAGATTGTGTAAGTGTAAGCGGAGCTTACTATGTGTTAGTGTCCAATATTGGTAGTCGTACGCGGCTGATACTACGGTATTAGAATACTCTCTCTCTCTTTTTCTCTTCTACTAGAGTGTTATATCGCATACTTTATATAGTCCTGAAAGAGTCCATGTTGTAGGTATGTTACGGTCTCACAACAATAATATTTAATTCAACTCTGTATTTAGCCCGCCTGTAAATTAAATGTTACGAACAGTGGAATTATACTTCATTTGTTCTTCTTTTACCCTGATGTATATATATATATATATATATATATATATATATAGATAGATAGATAGATAGATAGATAGCTAAACCTAGAGAGCCAGATAAATCTACTAAGGTTTCACCTAAGCGGATCGTCAGGGAAGGCTGGCTTTTCCTGACGATTCGCTTAAGTGAAACCTTGGTAGGTTTGTCTGGCTCTCTAGTTTTAACTAGGTCTACTCTCCTCATTGTATTGAGCACTTTATTTAGTTGTTTTGGGTCCTCGCCTCGGGGTTTCTTTCTTTGGGTCTTAAACTCGTTTGCTGGACGATTATTTTTGGTTAAATTACATGTTCTTGGTTCTTTCTTTTTTGTAACTTTTTTTCTCTTTGGTGTTGGCTTGTTTATTTGCAATACACCGAAGGTTTTGCGAGCGAGTAGAAGATTGGGCTAGACAGAATAAAATTCCAATAATCAAAAATTCTTTTCTTAAAAGAGTGCTCAATACAGAGCAAATATTATTCATTTCAAACTTATAACATAAACATATTATACCATCACTACAAAAATAGCCAATTTCCTTCATAACTTCTGGTATCTTCTCAAGTGATGGTGTTGAATGTAGAATTGAATGTAGGTACTACATTCAACATCATCACTCGAGAAGACCCCAAAAGTGTTGAAACAAAATAGCTACATTTTAGTGATGTTGTAACTTGTTTATGTTATAATTTTGGAATATATATATATATATATATATATATATATATATATATATATAGTATCACTTTAATCCAATGATGTAAGGAGGAGGAAATGAGTTGTACCAAAATCTTTTCCGTTTCGTCATCAAATATTTATGATTAGACAATTTATTGCTATTAATTTTAACCCGTGAAAATTTTACAGTTTTCCTATTTGAATTTTCTAAAGAATCTTAAATCTTAAGTTAATGATAGAATAGGATCATGGTGAGTTCTTCAACGATAAAATATCCTTAGAATTTCCTCTACCGCGTCGTTAAATATTTGAGCGGAACAACTTTAACTAAATATTGCAATAAGAATCATAAATATGACTGCTGGTCGCTATTTGAAGAAGTAAGGGGGTACAAATGAAAAGATTTGATGTTGACAACTTCTTCTATTTCACTGAAACAGCCGTTAAACACTTTTATCTTGCCTTCATTCTTTCTTTCTTTCATTTTTCTCATTGAAACAAAGTAGTATATTTCGCCCCCTTCCCACGCAATCAAAACGGAATAGTCTATTATTAATGATGTTTTGGCAGGACATAACGGTCGTGCGAACTAACGAAGGAAGAGCATCACAATAAATATAGGATGATTAGTATTACAACCATTTAAATGAGAATACAAATAATTATTATACAGAATAAACTATAGGAATAAACGTTTAAAACAAACAGAAATCAGTTTTCGAAAGTGACTGCTTATGATCAATAGTTGTGAAAATATCAGAGACAGAATCGAAATGGTGGGCTTAAGTAAAAAAAAAAAGCTTTATCTGAAGAAAGTATAATTATTCTGATTCGAAAGAGGAAACGAAAATGGTTTACCCATGTAATGAGAAGAGGGAAATTAAGCTTTGTGCATTCTACAGTGGATAACGTTCTTCGGAAAAGACCACCTCAGAGATGAAAAGAGCAAATCAGAAACAACATTGGAATGCCACTTCTGATGTCTGAAATGATTGCCTTGAAAAGGAAGGAATGGTAAAACTGAATGCACAAGAAATCTGAAATGATTTGGGATTATGCAACTAAATGAATCTAAAGTCGAAATAACCTCAAACGAGTTTGCTTTTGGAGTAAATTTCTAGATTGAATAAATTACTCTCTTGTTAACTGCCGCTCAAATGCAATCAGATGAGATACGAAATGCTTATTTGTAAACGACTTGAAAGACTTGTAGAATATTCAGATGATTTTTCTGTCCTAGCGATATAGAAATACAAAATGAAACTCTTTTTGTCTGTGAGTGTTCTCTTTTGGTTAGGGACAGAGAATGAATCACACACGGCACGCATTTCTATCTGGCTACCTATAAACGCTAAAAATGGCAGAGCATCATGACCCAATGGAAATCTCTTCTTTCCTGACTTTCGCTACTGATTACTGTCGAAGCAAGTGTCTCCTGAATGAAAACTTGAGCAACAGAATTATAAATGCAGCCGTATTGAAAGGTCGCAAGGAACAAATTTAGTTAAGGAGTAATGTTTTATAATTTTAGAGAATTGATTATCATTTTAGTTCTTCGGATTATTCCTCTCATACCTTTTGGAGTTAATCACAATACTTCGTTCAATCCACACTATGGGTTTTACAGGTATATAATACCTATGACAAAAAAAAAATGAATCTTTCGATCACTTTCTTTTAAGAAAGAAGGCCTTAGCTCCTATTTAGATTGTACACTGGAAGAAATCAATACAATACATAATCTGGAACGTTGTAATGAACAATAAAGCTAGAATAATGAATTTAGTCGTCCTTAAGAAATCGTGGAAGGTAAGTAATTTTTTCTTGTTTTTATTTCGAGTGCGAATGAAAAAAGCTGGAAAGACAGTGAACAGAAAGTAACGCATGCGCCGTTGAACACCTAACTCGACTGCGATTATATCAATAAGTGTTTTTGGAATCTGTGCACTTTGGAGTATGAAATTGTCTCTTTTCTTTGGTAGGTGTAAATAATTTCTTGTTCCATTTATGAACCATAATGTGACCCGTCTGCACAAACAATTTGGAATCCGCCATAAAATAAAAACAGAGGAAACAATGAAAGAAAATACGGAGAATAACAGCCTACAGAAATATGGTCGTAAACAAAAATCCATTACAGATTCTTCTGTTTAAATCAAATTCACCTTGTGAAAGCTTCAAAATTGATTTTACGTAAGTATGGTTGAAATATAAGTGTTACTGATAAATACTGGTTTACATAAAATAAAGTCTGGGGTATATAAATCTATCGATAAACATATTTAAAAGCGGGCGTATGGAGAGAATTCATCACCATCATTATCATCAGCAGCAGCACCGGCATCAGCAGCCAAACATACATATTCGAATGATTAATTTTTCCTTTATATTATAATTTATTCCCAGCCAGCAAACAAAATGACGCTGGGATAACGTTTCTGAAACGTTATATTCTTCGTCCTCTTCTATGTGCCTTTTCCCTTCAGGGTGTGAGAGATAATGGCACTCCACAACTTCCTATCATTTGTCGCTCTTAGTAAGGTTTGTCTTTTCCGCATCACTCCACACCCTGTTACGCCATCTATTTATAGAACCTCGTTAGGTAGGTTTCAAGCAGTTTCTGTCTGTTATCTTCCTCTCAATATGTTCTGTGAATGGCATATTCTCCAAGCCCCCTATTATCATTATATATCCTTGAAATTTCAATCGTCGTGTTCTCATTCTTAGTGTAAATGTCCTTTTTGTTTCCATTTTACTTAAGAATTACTTGTTACCCGTATGTTCAGTTTATAATATTCTCAGCATCGTTATGTCGAACTAGCTTATGGTTGCCTCAAGGCAGAAGTTCCAAAAATGTTTTTGCAGACTATCTGCAAACTGCCCGCAAATACGTTGCCTTGTAACTTCTAAGAGACCCTTTCTGCCTTCCATCAGCATGGCTAATGCTAACCTCCATAAAAGTAACTCATTGCAGCTTGTCGAGCAAACATTTTCCACTGACATGAAGTAGAAAGATTATATTGAATCCATTGCTAGGTCAGCTGATAAGAAAGTTGGTTCTATTTTACTTATTTATAAGTCTACCATTCGTCATTGCCTTGAATACTGATGCCACATCTGGTCTGCTGCTCCTGCTGTACATTTAGAAATTCTTGAGACTTCATGAATTTAAGCGCAGTACTAGATTGGCGGCAAGGTCTCATAAATTTACAATTGAATTGGCTAGAGTTAGCTGCAAGTTCTATGGCACGTGGAAGAAATAAAGGATTTAGTTCGAAATTTCAGTTACCAGAAGAAGGCTGCGGTGTACAACGGCCGAAATGTCGTGGATATGGCAATAAAGATGTGGTCAACAGTCCAAACAATGTAAGTA